>JAFFZH010016057.1:0-109179 GCA_018420115.1 Euura saliciscinereae
CATCAATCGAATGTGTTTTGGCTGAGAAAATAGCGTTTGAAAATTCCAAGTGTAAATCATATCGAGGTCACGTGGCTTGCATTTCACCTTAACATATCAAAATGATGAGATAACGTTTTCCACCAATCTAAGTGATTTTTGGAGCCTAGTGACTAACTTCAGTGTGGCTATCCCGATATCTGATTGGCGGAAAAAGTAACGTTAGCATTTTTATTTTCAAACTCGGTTCGAATGGTTCAAAGATTGGCTTACTTGGCTTACTTCGACCACAAACACGCAACGCCCAGGTGTATTTTGGGTTGCCAAGTCACAGGCGCAATCAAAGTTCATTACACATCAAAAAATTGATTTTTCTAAAAATCACTTATCGTAAGGTTTCAGACTCCCGTCGTCTCATTTTCTTCGGAGAGCAATTCTTCATCTTGTGAATAAGGGAAACTAAGAAAAAAAAATCGTGTGATAAGTTATGGTCAGTCATCGAAATTTAGCGACAATCTAGTCACTCTTTTGCTGAGTATGGTATGAAAAGTGGCATTTTGCGACCGGGTATGAGAAAAAAAATATTTTAATAACGAAATTGATAATAATCTATCGGTATTTCAATATAAAAGTCTGTAGTCGTTCCTATCTTCGGTATAAAGAATTTAAGTTGACACAATAATGAAAAAGTACTCATTTATTCTTATATCTTATAACATAACAGGTAAATACGGTACAAATTAATACCAGATTAGGAATCATAATTATTCCAGGAGCTGGTTGTGATTAAATACGGCAAAAATTTCCTCAGTGATATCAGCAAGAAATTTTCAATTATTGTAATGCGAATCGGACGATGTTGTAGGATAAGTTATCGAAAACTTTGTACAATGTCTAGCGCGCCGATACAGAGAAACTGATGCTCAACGTATCCACCTATTTTCCTAATCAGAATCATCAGCATCGCTTGTTGGAGGAGTACTTTCTTCAGGTTCTTCATAATCATCGTCGCTTATGTCGATATCAGATTCCTTCTTCCCTTTCTTAGCTTTCTTTCCATCATCTTCCTGCGAATCAATTAAAACAATGATACACCGTTCGTCACAAGCAGGAAAGCTCAAGCTCAATTTTGTATGTTTATTAAATGCTTCCCAGACTTTGAGTTGTAAAATTTTGACTTACTGCAGGTCTCTTGGCTCCCTTTTTCTTTCGTTTGTCGTCCTCGCTTTCGTCATCGGAGTCTTTCTTCTTTCTCGAATTCTATTGAAATAAGAAACCATTGTTCATCTCGTCCACAAAAATTTCCATGATCGAACAAGTAAATTGACTCAGTGTAACTTACCGCGGGTTTTTTATTTCCCTTCTTATTTTTCTTCTTATCATCCTCGTCTTCGCTATCTTCGGCAGATTCCTCCTTCTTTTTGGAAGCCTGAAAAAAAATAGAAGCTCGTTAAATACCTGAACCTGATTCGCAGGTATTCCAATAGATCTAACTAAGATTTTTATATACAGAGCCCAGCTTACAGGTTTTTTAGTCGCCTTCTTTTTCTTTTTCTTATCATCCTCGCTATCATCATCAGAATCTTCTTCAGTTTTCGAAACCTGGACAAAATAAAACACTTTAGATACCTAAATCTCTTTGTCGAGTATCGTAATCGATTTAAAATCCAATAGTGAGAGCTTACCGATGATTTCTTATCTCCCTTCATCTTATCGTCCTCGCTTTCTTCGTCAGATTCCTCCTTCTTTACGGAAACCTGGAAAAATAGAAACACGTAACGATATCTAAATCCAATTCACGAGTATCTCGATCGATTCAAGCTTACCGAAGATTTCTTATCTCCCTTCTTCTTATCCTCCTCGCTTTCTACGTCAGAATCTTCCTTCTTTTTCGAACTCTGCGAATATAAGAATCATGATAATGATTATATATTTCAAATCAGACGCGAACTACGAAGCAATCACCTTCTTGCTCTTCTTAGATTCATCTTCGTCGCCACTGCTGCTTTCTGCGTCGCTGATATACTCCTTGCTTTTGAACGTGCCACCGGCCATTACCTTGCTGGGAGAGGCAGAGGCTTCCTTCTTACTTTCCCTCTTCTTTTTCTCAAGTTTTTCTTTGCCAGAATCTCTGTTCTTGAAGGCAGCTGCGTTACCGCTGTCCTCATACTCCTTCATCGCTGCAGTATATTCCTCCTTTGCTTTGGCAGCCTTCTGTTCCCATTCCTTCAGAAATAAAACACAAGCAGAGTCAATACCCATTTTTATGTACCAAAAACTTCCATACTTACAGATTTGTCTTTCAATTCTCGCCACATTTCACCACCCTTCTTCGCAATCTCAGTAACGGCGATTCCCGGATTCTTGGACTTTATTTCCTCGCGAGTAGCGTTCAGCCACAGCATGAAAGCAGTAACCGGTCGTTTCGGTCTGTTCTCATCCCTCTCTTTCTTCGGTTTGCGCGATTTCCTCGGCTTCTCGGACTGTATAAAAAATCAAGACTATCAATTCATTCACGAGCTACGTGAAAACGACATGTTTAAAACCACCGACCACCGTCCTAGCGGACTTGTGCCTCTTTTCTTTCTTCTCTTTTTTCTCCTTTTTGGCGCTACCACCAGAAGCGTTAGAGTCAGCGTCGCTGTCCGAGGGGCTGACGTTGCTGTCGTACTCTTCAGCGACGTCACTCTCATCCTAAATAATCAAGAATCGACGAAAGTCAGTAATTAGTATCAGGGATCGAAGAATGATGCCAGACACTGAGACCAGGCACCTGATTAGGGTTGAAATCCTCGTCAGTCGACTCCTCAGACTCTTGATTATCGTTGTCGCTCCGTTCCTCAACTTCTGCTTTGATTCGTGCCAAGTAAGCATCCGGTTCATCCTCTTGGTCGCTGTTTCCAAAATCGTCGTTGTATTTCGGCTTGTCCTGTGGTTGGAAACAAGATGATGAAGAATTGATAAATTTAGAATGAATTTCACTCACAGTTTTGTTCCTGTTCTTGACTCTCAGCTTCTTGGACGTAATGAAGTCGAAGAGTTTGCCATACTCCTCTTTTTCAATGCTGCTGAACGTGTGAGTGACGCCGCTGGTCAGTTCCACCTCGAAATCAAAGGATCTCGTTGACCCTCCGCCACGAGCAAAGTTCACGGAGGCTATTTCTTCGAAACGAATGTGAATCGGCGGTTTGTGGACGTATATGAAGCCCCTCTCTAGCGGATACAGATATCCCGCAGCAGCCTTGAAGGAACAGCCAACAGCCGGTGTTCCCGAGTGGCTAGAGGCAAGAAAGAACAAGATTCGTCATCAGAATCTTGTCAGAATGAATCTGAACGTTCGTAGATCGCGATTTACCCGACGAATCCACCCGGACCGGTCAATTTCCTGACGCTGATAGCCTTCATGACTTTTCCAAGAACCTCGTAGGTCGGACCGGAGAGCTCTTTAGTTAGTTTGTCGTTGTACTTCTGCTTCAGCTCCTTCCTGCAATGAATAACGACGAGAGTTGAGAAACTGAGTTAGAGGGTGACGTGGGGGTAAGACGCACTCTGTGAATGGAAGTTCGATCGAAGTCTCCTCTTCTTGGGAGAACAATAATACCAAATAGTGGTAACGGGTCTGTCCCTGTTTTATCGGAGGATCCAGACTGACCTGAAAATAAATTTAGATGTAGCTGAGGCGCGACGAATCGATTCTAGCTCCCAAGACCGCGCCTGAACTCACCACAAAGAACATCTGCCTGCCATCCTTGTGTGGCAATAAGAACAATCTGAGGACTGTAGACATTGGGATCTTGTAGTCGAACGTTTTGCCGTGAAGTTGGAAAAAGGACTGGAATATCTTGATGTCGTAACGACCACTGAGAAACGAAAACAGCGTTAGAACGTCCAACGGAACCGAACAAGAATTTTTTGTGATGCTAACCGAGGTGTGAGACACTGGATTTCCCTAAATATGGCGATTGCATCCCCGCTGACGCTGATAACGGAGGCTTTGTTCATGACCTGCTCATGGAATGCTTCGACCGGATCCTGCTCTGCACTGTCGCTAACTGGAATGTGGAATCTCATCTCCATCAGACTGACGGGGGCGTCGTCGCTCTGGAATAATCAATGTCTTTAGTCATCGTCCCTGCGGATAACAGCGTTGGACTCTGAATCGTTCACCTGATGAAACTCTAGAGTTACTTCGTTCTTTCCCGTGTTACACTGGGACACGTAATGCAAGGGAATTTCAAAAGCTGTGTGATGACCGACGTCAAAGCTCAAAGCGGAGCCGTTGAACTTGGCTGTTCCCCAGTTCCAGCCTTTCAGACTAAGCTCTTTCTCTAGCATATCCTTCTTGTAGTTTGTACTGAAGAATTTAGCGATTTTTTCTTGATCCTGGAAGAAAGATTTTTAGAGCTAGCGATAGTCGAGGATATTAATTTGAGAATGAAGCCGATTACCCCGTCTTTGAAACCTCGAAACCTGTGTAAAGTTCCGTTCTTCAGAAAAATCCTGAGGCCCCAAGTACCGACGAATTTCTGATAGTTTACCATCTCCATATCGGAGCCTGGTATTTGTTCCACTTTGCCGGTCTTTTGATTCTTGAATATCAGGTGCTGATCCGTCAGTTTCAACTTTCCTGGAGTCTGTCGATCGAGAGAAAGCAGCAAAGGTGAAAAATAAGATCGGATCGGAATTAAAAAAACGTCGTACATGATAAATAAAATATTTGGATGTTCTATTTATAATTTATTACTTTTCGACACGTATTATGAGAAAAAAGAGACTCCAAAACAGTAACAATGTAGGTTTAAGGGCTCAATTGAAAGAATTTTTTTTTTTTCTATCATTTGCGATCAATTTTTCGGTATTTTGGACTGCAAATCATGCAATGAATAATTTTATAGGAATAATTGTTTGAGGTTACATACCATGACGCCCTTTACCTCGGCGGTAACATCCGAGTACTCGAGGAAATCCATCCTTAGAAGTTTGTTTATAGCCTCAAAAAGAAGTTGATAAAATGTGAATAAATCGACTCTCCGGTTATTGTGAGACAATAATCACATACTTTTTTTTGATAAATCGACAGTTCGAAGCACAACACGCTTCCACAGTGACCAGTAAACGCGGTATAACCTCAAATTCGGTCTGAAATTAACGTAAAACTCGGACCGCTAGCTTCGACGCACCGCCGAAACACACAAGACGACTCGTCGCAAACGCAATACCAAATTCAAACAAGAGACACGCGTATCGATGATACTCAAGCGAACGATAGCGGCGCAATGAAATAGAGCCTCGTGATTGGCTCGAGACTGTGAATTAGTCGCGGGGAAGTTTCGTCGCAGCGACAAATTTCTTGTCGCCTAGCCTACGGCGACAATTTTATCCAATCACAGCTCGGATGCGGTTGAATTGACCAATGAAGAGCCATACTGACCTTCGGCGAAGGAATTAATCGCGTAACTGGGACTGTCCGGAAGGATGCGTCGTAAATCGAAAAAAAAAAAACAATTTTGCAGGGAAGCAATTGGCGGACTACATTTTGCCGTCTTGGAGATGGTTTTCAGGCATTTTTTAATACATTAATTACCCACATTTCGTGGTGTAAGTTCAATCACTGGGTATTAAAAATTCTCTGCGGGGCAGTGAAAATATCATCACACTCTTGCTCCAAATTTTTGTTGCTGCGTTATTCAATTTCAAACTAAATCTTTCGCATATGGTAGATAACAGGATTCGCCACGATATTTTTCATTGTTGCGAGTGCTAACATAGGTGAAAAATATATATTCGAATTTGGCGCTGAAATAATGAATTCTGTCGTCACATCTACGAAACCGTATCAGTACAATTTTGACTTATTTTTATGTGAAAAATTGGGGCAATATTATATAGATACAGTGCTACAGTCCAGTTTTGACCGGTATAAGTAATATAAACACGAATTTATCCCGTTAAGCCCTTTTTTTCCCCGAAAACTCAAATCTTCTGCTGATGTCAGCGCCAAATCAGCGACTAGCGGCCGTATTTTCCCAACTGGCGGGAGAAAACAGCCAATCAAATATCCGGCGCTAATGGTTGAACCAATCAGATTTGAACCGCTTCAGCCGCAATCGAGATAATCCCGCGAGCGATATTCGATATTTGAGTCGCCGAGCGATAAGCCTCTCTGTCGCGCGATGCGACAGTGTCTCAAAGTACCTGGTCGCTCCCATCAAGAATGAGATCTATTTTTTTTTAAGGAAGTGTGGGTGGAACGTCCGTTCGCTTTAGTGCTAATCGCGTATGTGCCGATAACTGTTTTCTCCGCTGTCATTCGACACTTGATAATTAATGAGAAGTGGAAGTTGTTCGTTGATTAAGTTCGAACCTCGAGGTCGTTCGACGATATTTACACACACGTAGATTAGTGAAAGTGAAAATTGATTCGGTTATTAACCGTTTCCGGATATATTGTACACACATACGTGCGTAACGTACGTTAAACACTACTCTTCGTACGTATATGGCAATATAAAGTGTAATAAGAAATTAGTCACACCGTACGGGGAATACGCGAGAAAATCATCATGCGTAATCGCGTTTGTGTCAAAGACAGTGAGAATAGTGTGAATAAAAAATAACCTACATTTGTTACACGTAATTTGAAAAAAAACACTTAAACATCCTTATCCCTGGTCATGGCTTCGTTGTCATTACCCAGAGTTTTACAGCAGAGAAAAACTAGCCTTGAATTGGAGCGTGAAAATTTCGAAAAATTTCAGGTAAATTATTTTTTTGAAAACGTCTTTTTTTAACCCTACTAACCATTTTTTTTTCAATTTTATTTTTATCTTCCTGAACGGCGTGAATAATGACTAATACTCCGTAGCGCATGCTCTGTGTCTTGGTTTATTTATTATTTGAATTTTTTCACCACAGCATTGGGATACCCGCATGATATCATCGTCATAGATCGCAGATCTACGCACGAATTTTACTCTCAGGGTATTGACTGAACGATTATAAAACCGTCGTAGAAACGGAGGCGATAATTATTCTATCGATAAGACGATCATCGTCGATGAACTGTTACAGAGATATTTTTATTTGTTACGATAATAATCGCTACTTTGTACCACTAACATGCCGCCTATACCACTTACTGACAAGCAATTCCAACAACTGGTAAGCATAAGCATACTTCATTCGATTATTAAAAACACTCGTTTTCCATTTTCAGGATAACTAAAAATCAACTCTCTCGGTCCTTCTGTCGTTCTGATTGTCGTTCAGTTATTGTTAGGCAATAAATTCATTTATTCTTTGGAAATTTTTCAAAGATATGAGGACTTTTCGTTTTATCCATTCATTTATGTTTATCTATGTACATACAGAGAGGTGAGACAGCGATATAGCGCACAATTTAGCAGAAAAATATTGCAGACTTACGGATTACCATATTCATGAGTCTGTGTCTTGAAATTGCACCAGATGCTACGTGCGCGCACCTGTTTTTATAATTCCTGCACGATGAATAGACTTTAGTTTCATATATCCGATCGGAAAGCTTGAAATAACTTCTATGCATTGATTTTAGTGAAATAGCATGACCCCGATCACTAATGAATCGCTTTTGTTCTTTACTGTCTGCTTTCTCAATCCTCAACGCGATAAAACGAGGAATTAGACATTATTAATTATCTCTAATTTATCAGAGATCAAAGTCTGTGAAATCAGGTATTATCCAGACGATCGGAAAGATATATACAACCTTCTTTTAAACTCTAAAACGATTAACTAGTCTTGCAAATGATAAGCTGACTTATCTAACACAATAAGAAATTCTTAAGTTATCAATATTTATATGCAACGAATTTCAGAGTATAAGTATCGGTAAGGCGGTCAATCCGATCGAGGCACCGGTAAAGGAGAAACATGTGCGCAGTATCCTTTGATAGTGTTTACTTCACGAGATGAAAGATTTTCTGTTTTGGATAAAAATTAATGTTCGATAATTTCCTTGACGATAAAAAAACAGGCGCGATCATTGGCACGTTTCAAGAAAAAGGAGCGGGAACGTTTTGGATGTTTGTCCTGCGCCAACCGCTCCAGGAGAATCGAATAGTAGCCTGGAAGTTTTGTCACGTATTGCATAAAGTATTACGCGAAGGACATATGCGGTCTATATTAGACTCTCAAAGGCATAAAGGAAAGCTAGAAAACTTGGGAAAGTACTGGCAACATCTGAGGGAAGGATACGGCCGGCTGATTCAAATGTACATCAGATTGCTCATCACCAAGATAGACTTTCATAGAAGAAATCCTCGCATACCAGGAAACCTTCAGCTCACAGCTGACGAGCTCGAAGCCATTGGAGAAAATGATATCAATATATTGTAAGCTCCATTCCATCCACGAATAATCACCCGGGATACGACTCGACTTTGTAATTTATTCCCTCTATTTTTAGCTTCCAATTATCCGTAGAGATGTTCGACTACATGGACGATATTCTCAATTTACAACGCGCAGGTGAATTTTATAACTTTGATCTCTCAAAATGTTCGATCTGATAGAAGCTGAACCAATCTCAATAAAAAATGCGGTGATATTTATTCTTTTTATCTTATCGCAGAGAGTTGACTGTGCTGTGCGAGCCGTTATCATATCACATGAAAAGAGACTCGATGCGGTTTATATTTAGAAGAGAATGTACTTTCTTTTTTCATTCTAGTATTCGACTCTCTGGACTTTTCAAAGTCAAACTCAATGACTTCCAGCGGGCAATGTCGTCTAGCGCCGTTGATACCCTGCATACAAGATGCCTCTCAGCTTTACGACTACTGCGTCAAAATTCTATTCAAGTTACACGGCGCGCTTCCTGCCGATACGCTCACCGGTCATCGGGATCGATTCTCTAAACAATTTCAGGAACTGAAAACTTTTTACAACACCATCAAGCACATGCAATACTTCAAACAATTGATCACCATACCGTCTTTACCAGAGGTGATTAAATTTCCGTGAGATCTTCGCTCCTTTCTTTCATTTGGTCACTCGAGACAAATGTTCTTCCATCGTTACAGAACCCGCCTAACTTCTTGATACAAGCAGAACTAAGAACCTACGTTACACCGGTGGTAACTCTGCCGCCGGAAGAACCTTTGGACGCCGACACGGTTTCGGACAGTCTCATCGATACATCAGAAACGAGTTCTTTGGCCGGAGATCAGATGGATTCTGCCAGAAATGGTTCAATATCTCCGGATGTGTTGGCTGAGAGGTCGGCATTCGATCGTCAATTAATAGGACTAACTGTATCTTTCAACGGAGAATTTATCTTGCAGGGATAGTCTCATCGATCATCTCCACCAGGAGAATGGCAGACAGAGGCAAGAGCTGCATAGACTGTTGACGGAGCACCAGAGAATCGTTGAGTCGTTGCGGAGTCGGATATTGGAGCTGGAATCCATTCTCACGGACAAAGTGCGTCGGAATAACAAGAATTTTCATTGTCTTGTTTCGTACCCGGAATTGAATGAAAATCATTGAGATAATATTAATTAAACTGTGTTTCAAGGTATTATAATATTAATGTTTGTCTGCATTGTTTCAGGGAAGCGAAATTACCCAGGAAAAACAACTCAGCCACGATCTGAAGAATCAAAAAACAATTCTTTTAACAAAGTTTCAAGAAGTTACCGGTCAGTCAATTTCGCATAGAATTCATTTTACTATCATTATTTAAAAATATAATGCAAATTTAAATTCATTTCAGACAAGAATAAGATTTTAGAAGAGAAATTTCAAAAGCTGAAGGAGGTATATTCAAAATTGAGGGAAGAGCACATCAGTTTGATAAGAAAGGTGCGTTTCAGTTCCTTTTCATTTTTTCTCAAGGTTGAAGCATTTTTAAATTTCTTCCTTCTTTACGTATGAAGAAAGCAGACGTCGACAAGCAGCTGGGAAGCATAAAGATTCTGCAAGAACAATCCGAGAGAAAAAGCGCAGAGGCTGACCAACGCCTACAAGAATTGGCACAAGGCCAGGCGACAGCTGAGCAAGAAATACAAAGAGTTACTCAAGCTCGGGCTGAGCTCGACAACGTCAGAACGCAGTTCGACGCTGCCAAGACGGAAAACTTGGTGCGCAAAAGAAAAATTCGATAAAAACGAAGCTTGAGATCTTTTGAAATTATGAATGAATTTGTTTCAGGCACTCGTAGCTAAAATTGACTTCGTAACGTCTGAAAAAGCAGTCGTCGAAGGCGATCTGCACGACCTTTTGGCACAGAAGGAAGAATTAGACGTCAAGATATCGGAACTACAAATCGAAGCTGAACACTCCACGGCTCAACTCAAGACCAAAGGCGACGCAGCTCTCTACGAATTACTGTGTACGCTTTGCACGACGGTAGTCATTGATTTCATTAACGGAATGAGGAAAGTAATCGGGCAATTTTTTCCTCGCAGTAAATTGCATATCGGAGGCGGACCAGATCTTGCAGAACTCCATCCATGCGATAGATAATCCAGCTATATCAGCTGTAACGTGTACTCCGGATTATTTGAGAACTTTGGTAGACCCGGCGCTGCAGAGCTTAGACGATTTGGAGTCCGTCTATCGCAGCTATGTGGAAGATAATTCGCAGAGAGGACAGCTCGCTCGAAGTGCTATACACACCGCTTATTTGTTGGCAGTTTATTTGATACACGCGAAAAGTTCTTCGAACACAGCGACTGACATAGCGTTCGGCGATCGTAAGTTTTTCTTTTAAAATAAAAACCAAGATCGAAATATTGATTCAATTTACTTTATACACTAGGAATGACCGACGAATGCAAGCAGCTTGGTTCCCAAAGTTTGATAATGCTGAGTAACATCAAAGAAAAAGCATCTACGGTCGGGGATCAGATCATCATTGTGAAGAATAAATTGAAGGATATTTCTACCCAGGCTGATAGTCTGATTAACAATCAAGGAAACGCCGAGGTGATAGGAGACCTTGTTGAAAACGAGCTTTTGAGCATGGATAAAGCGATCGAAGAAGCTGCCGCGAGAATTGAGGTGGGCAAGTTTTTTTTTCTAAGTAATTTCAAATGATCATTTTTCAATTTTATCATAGGACATGCTCACAAAATCACGCGCTGCCGATTCTGGGCTGAAACTTGAAGTGAACGGAAAAATTTTGGACTCTTGTACCGACCTGATGAAGCGTATCAGAGTACTGGTGAAAAAATCAAGATTATTACAGACCGAGATCGTCGCTCAAGGAAAAGTAAGTGAATAAATAAAATGAAGCGTTTAATCACATTCGTTAAAATAAAATCTCTCGTTTCAGGGAACAGCTTCGGCCACAGAATTTTATAAACGGAATCATCAGTGGTCAGAGGGTCTAATTTCAGCAGCAAAGGCGATTGCCATGGGTGCAAATTTCTTACTGTAAGGAAGAAACCTAATTTTCTTTCAAACTCGTGGTATCGTCACTAATCTTTGCTGTTAAAAAATTTTGCAGAGAAGCTGCGGACAAAGTGGTAGCAGGAAATGGTAAATTTGAACAGCTGGTGGTGGCCTCGCAAGGCATCGCTGCGTCCACTGCCCAACTGGTCGTGGCGAGTAGAGTAAAGGCGGACAGACACAGCACGAATTTAGTAGCTCTCTCGGAGGCGTCAAGAAACGTTACGCAGGCAACTGGGGGAGTCGTGGCGACGGCTAAAAGTTGCAGTCAGCTCGTAGAGGAAAATGGTAAAGTTTGTTTAGACGAAATTGTACGATGTTTGAACATTCGTTGATTATGTGACATTGAAATTTGCAGAGGACTTGGACATGTCTGGACTGAGTCTGCACCAAGCGAAGAGATTAGAAATGGAAGCGCAGGTCCGTGTTTTGGAGTTGGAACAAGCATTGCAAAACGAGAGATTGCGACTATCTGCTCTGCGACGTCATCATTATCAAATGGCTGGAGATAACGAGGGATAAATAAAATTGGATCGTAGTTAAGCCAAAGAATCGACGAAGGTTCATTTGAGGTGTTTTTGCGAATGATAAATTCAGGATTTTTTGTTCAACGTACCTAATACGCCTAAAGTCAAAATTTTATATAAAGTATAGTTAAGCAGTATTTTCTCACATAAGTTTTCAATTTAATATTATTACCGTTCATTTTCATATTATATTATACTATATTATAAATATTATACGTTATGAAGATACGTAACGATAAGAATGAATATATGGTAGACAAAATTAAATAAAAATCAATTTCAATTAGGATTTATACATAATCCGATGATTATGATTGATAATTGAATTTATACAAACGAAAGTTAAATTTTTATAGAGATAAATTTTTGCAAGCCGTAGTTTATATTGCAAGGCAACTACAATGACTAAAATATAATTATAATTGAATAATATTTACCAGTGATTGAAGAAACATATTTTATTGTACTTGAGATTATATTATGAGATCGTAAGATTATTCAGTTTAATGTCTATATTACTATATTAGTATTCATGTACAAAGGAGAGGAAAGAAACATACGAAAAAAAAATTAATTAATTATCTATCGCTAGTTGTTTTTTTTTCATTCGAAAAAACTATGGAAAATAATAAGTCAGATGATTGTATAACAGCCTTATAGAAAATACAAGCTCGATTGTGGATAATTTTCATTATTATTATTATTATCATTATTGTTATTATACAACTGTATTTACTTCATTTTCAAAAATAGATAATCAAAAATATGAATAATTATTATTATTATTAATATGTATCATATTTAATGAAACGGAAATATATAACGAAAGTTGACAGCAGACTATGACTAATAATCGACGAATCTTAGTTCATAGTTTTTCAAATAATTTATTATACTCACGCCTAATAATAGAGTTATCAGATCTGAGTCACTAAAATTGATAATAGTAGCAGTGATAACTAACGCGATAAATATCAGGTGAGAAGTGGTTTTTTTTTTCACGATAATCTCCATTATCAGATTTTTTTGATAATATTTATCAATCTACGATGCCTTTGGGGAAAAAAAAAATTAAGCTATAACTCCTCCAGGATAAAAATCTAACAAATTAGATTAGACAGAACGATCAGAATCAGCGATTTTAATTTGGATCTCTTAGAGTAATTTAATAAAGCTTTGTGTCTAACGGATCATAATTCATCAGTAAATGAAGACTGGATGAAATTCTAAATTACAATTCAATATCACGTCATGTGGATATGATAAGAAATGATGTTTAATCATTTATATTCGCATTCATTAAGAAATTTTAGTTTTTTTTAACAGACTTGGAGTTTATTGCTGATTTTTTTGTTTTTTTTGTTTTTCATACATCAATTAGGATCGTCATTCAGGAAGGCATGAAAGTTTAGATTAAAAAATTAGATGCAGTTTTATTAAATCTAAATACATACCGAGATATTGGATAAATTTTTCTAATAGTGCAACTAAGACATACGAGTATACTTATTATGTAATTTTTTTTTTCTTCAATGCGATATTATTTTCTTTCTTCGTTCATTTTTTTGTTGTTGTTTTTTTTTTTTACATTATTTACACACAATCATAACTTAAAATTCGTCTCTAATATGGTTCAATAACATACTATATATTCGTGGAATAATAAAATTGAAATTTCATTATTTAGTCTATTTAGTGGGCATGATTATTACCTCCTTAGTTTTAACATTTTCTCTTTCTTTTTTTCATAATCCAACGAAGCACTGCGTTTTTCAAATTGCATAATATGCCCACGTTTCGTTATCTTACAAACACAATACTATAACTACATTATATTTCGTCTCATTACTAATATTGATAAATCACTGTCTCTTAACGAATGTCTTAAGTTTATTTATTATATTTATTATCGTTGGATCAAAGAATTTCAAAATTATGTTTATATTATATTATTTTTTTGAATATATATATACATATAATAATATTGTATTGACCACTTTTAGTAGTTACCCTAAATATTCTACACTTTTTTTCTCTTTTGTTTTTGTTTTCATACTTTAATTTTCAATTATTTTGTTCCAGAAAATTTAAGGTAAAATCGAATTTTTTTTTTTTTTTCATTCCCTGCGTTTTTTTTTTGTTTTTTTTTTTTTTTTTTTTTGCATCGTTCCCTATTCTTCTCCCATTCAACATTCATTCGCACATCGTCCCTCCATTTCGTATCTTAAGTTTCTCTTTAGTAAAATATCTATGAATTATATAATATATAGTATAATGCATAAATCATTTTCACCGTATGAGTGTCTAGTAGTTATTTGTCATTTTGTGTTATTTTTAAAATATCGTTTGCTATTTAAATTGTCTGCTTATCTAAACGTTTACACAAATTTATTTTTGTTTTTTTTCCCTGTTTTTCTTTCATTTATTAACCCTCAGTTAGTATTTCCAATAGTAGCCGTTTCAGACTATCCAGTCCAGTCAAAAAGCCACAATCCGGACCTTGGTGTATCGTGCAATTTGAATTCGAACTACCGACGGTACTTCCGTTGTGGCTGAACGAAGTATGGGCAAAATCAATCATCCTAACGTCGACCATAGAGTCCTCGGATTCCTGCTGTTGCTTCTTTTGCTCATTTTTGACTCTCAATCTTTTCGGAATACTGGAACGTTCTACTTCAGATTCGTCGTGTTCCGTATTTTCGTACAATCTCAAATGCGGTCTGTGTCTGTTTCTCTTAATACCACATCCCCCGGTTCCCATATCAAGGTCGGAACTCGTGTCGTCGGAACTGTCCGCCGTATGTTGTCCGCAACAGAATTCATCCCCGCTGCTGCTGCTGTACAACATCCAGTCGTCAAATTGTGAGCTTTGAACATTGCTTACCAAGTTCGATGGTGGATCCATGAACACCGTTTCTTCATTGATGGGATAAAATCCGCTCGCGTTTTTCGCCCCTCTGGCTGCCGCCTCTCCGAAACCTCTGTGCAGAGTAGCTTGGCTCACTTCCTCGTGACCGCCGAGATTATAATCGTTTGAATTGTTGCTAGTATCCGCGTCGTAGCAGGTATCCGAACCGTGAGCAATATTCTCCATAAAACTCAGGTCATTGGATTCCTCTTCCACTCTGAGGGTCGGCGTATGTCTCAGGGTGGAAAAATCATCTATTTGATAGCCCTCGTAGACCACGAGCAATGAACTATAATTTATTGAAAGAAAGAAAATTAATCAATGATATCAATATCATAGCGAGAACACGAGATAGTGTGTTTCAGCTTACCAAGAATAAAATCTATAGCTGCTCTGTCTCTCAATAGCACGTCTCAACAGTTCTAATCTAGCGATTACTCTCTGAATGGCCAATATTCGAAGGCCAAAACCATTATGAAAGAAACGGTAAAGAGCTGCTTTGAATCCCTCCTCGTTCAATTCTCGACCCCAGTATTTATCTCTTTTCACATAGTGATCAGAGTCGGCTTGATAGACCTGAAACATCGGGGGTATTATTTTAACGTTCGGTAAAGTGAATACAATGAAGACAATTGTTCTGTAATAATCGTAACAAATGATACGAGATAACAAAAGATAAACATCTTTCATTATTTCGTCACTAATTTTTTTTTTTTTTAAGTTAATTCTCACCTGCATTCCGCAAAGTCGAACTCCTAAAGATGCAGAAGTACTGGCAGCACACTTGGCGATTTGTTTGCTACGTTTCTCAGCCGAAGCGTCATCCCCGTGTTGTCTGGTCCCCATTTTCAAATCCAATATGCAGGGGTGGGTGTACTGAGACGTAATGTTCTCCAGCATTAAAAAATCTATTTTATTTTATTGTTGAGATAGTCAAGGGTGAATAACAACTATTGTACAATACTTGCCCGAGGCATTGATAACACTAAGAAAGAACGATAAGTATCTAATCTCAAGTGTCCACTGTTCGAATGTGGAATATACTAGAATTTCAATGCCTCCAGATACAGATTGAAATGATATTTTGAAAATCGGCAATAGAAGAATAGTTTCTGTCAAAATATATTTGTTGGAGAAAGTTTTACGACCTCATAACAGATAGAATTATGTAAAGGATACATTGTTTGTTCGTTGTGCTTTCCAAATGAGTTTCAGGCTTCAGGACATCTACCGTACAACTGTTGCGATGAATTTTCATCCTGCGTAAAATAAATAAAACGCGTTATTGCAGTGTATTTAAAATGATGATTAGCATCTTTTTTTTTCTGTTTGTTTTTAGATTTAGCGTTGACAAGACAATTTCTTTTGCACAATTATGATTAATGTACAATAAAACAATGAGACGTTGATTTGAAAAATTAAACAAAGAGCCTAATTTATGGTCGCAAGTTAATACGTCTCGATAATATCGGATCTGAATAATGATTTAGGCCGTGGTTGCTTCCTACTTGATCATAGATATTCTCAGCGTGAAGAAATCTTCAACTCACAGACCACTTGGTTGGACATACGATAGTCGAAACGACGGACTCTGTATTCGTTACCTTATTTTCCATTTACCAAAATTGCTTGTAATTATATTGGGATAAATAAGCAGTAGGTAAGGGGGTAGTAACACGCTTGTAGGTTGATATCTGATGATGTGGCGGTGATATAAGACATAAAAAAGCAGCACACGTTACGAGTAATTTTCATATATATAGGTATTATGTACATGCGTAATATAGGTATGTATATAATATTTATATATAGTATATTGTATACTGAATCAAAATATAATTATTCACACATACGATCTAATATATTATTTTAATTATTTACTTAAAACTCGTCGAGTAATCGTTATCAATAGAGCTTGTAATGTTTGGGATTCAATTTTTTTTTTTTTTTTTTTCATTGATTGAGTAAATTATTTATTTCATTTAATCCATTAGCCTAGGATACTGACATGGTAAAATTAAATTAAACTAAAATTTATTTACAATTGATAATTTTTGGGAAAACTGGGTTCTTTCTCTGTTTATTTCATGTAAGTATTAATGAAAGTAGATTAAAAAAAAAAAATTATTCCATCAATACTCAGAATATCTTTTCGGTATATTCTTATATTAATTATTCACTCAGTCAGACTGTGAAATCTTTCCCAAAGCTCAATAATAAAAGATACAATAACTAAATAACAAACAAAATTACTCTACAGCGCTAATTATAAATTACACATAATAAACAGCGTAATGAACAAGTTTTCTTTTTTTCAATATATCTAAAACAAAAACGCTGTTATTGAAATCCAGAAATAAGCGCTGTGATGTAATTTAGCTTGTAATATGTAAATACATTTGTGATTAAGTCTAAACATAATCGTATAACTATAAATGAAACAAGAAGATTTGAAAGAAAGAAAAATCAAATAAAAAAAGAAGTAAAAAACTTATACATAGTTATACATATATTCTAATACAATATACATGTCGTGGTAGATATAAGATGATAACTTGCTCGCTGTAAATTAAGCGATATTTCCCTATTTTATTTTTTTTTTTATAAATCAATCAAATTAAGAAAATGTGAATTTACCTCAGAACATCGTCACGTTTGCGTTTAGTCGAACCTTTTCCCTGGCGGGTGTCTGGTTGATCTCTGAAGCTGGGGCTGTAACGTTTGTCTAGTGTAACCTCGCCGCTACTGGAAGCCTGCATTACACCTGAAACATCAGCCGTAAGATTAATAATACGATCTTCGTTGATAATCTTATAAATTGATTTCTTCTCTCTCTCTCTCTCTTTCTCTCTCTCTTATTTCATTAGCCACAAAAGATGCTAACAGCACGATACATCATACCACATGTATAATACAGTATAAATTCTCGTTCTATATATTATAGAAATACCCACCGCGTTTCCAAAATCAAAAAGTCATACTCACATATAAATATTACAGTCAAAATGTAAAATGCATTTCATCTATGCAAAATTACTAATCACATTCTGTTTTTGAGCAAAATTTAGTAGAATGTTTTAGGAGAAAATGTAGAAAGAATTAATGTAGAACGTAGTGCCCCCCCCCCCCCAAATAGGTGTCTCAGGAACGAACAATAAATTTAGGTTTGTTTAATCGAGATATTCTATCTAATTGGATGATGATAATACATGGTAAAAATGTGCCTTGATGTGATGTAACAATAATTCCACCTAAAAGAAAAATGTACTTTAAAGATTTTTCGACGAAGGTATAAAATACATACGTTAGAAAGAAGTAAATAAAAAAAGAAAATAAACAACAAAAATAAAAATAATGCCAGTTTTTCTTTCCCTGTATTCGTCTATTAAAAACTTGTTTATTGTCTTGTTTGTTTGTTTATGACTAGTAATTTCAAACATATTATTACTTTGACTGTAATATACGTTGTATACACAAACATACACACCCCTCGTATGTACATGTATACAAAGGATAAGTATTAATTATAAATGGGATTCTTCCTTTATAATGGAGAGACAATGATAATATGTTGAGTTTTTTTTTTTCTTCAAAATACTTTTCTCTCTCCGACACAGAGAAACAACAGTCAGAGATGGACTGTGTTTGTTATCACACTTTGGTGGAGATTATATTGTAATTGGTGATCAGCAACAAAATACAAACCCCGAGCATTGGCCAAGGAGAAGCAAATGGAATGTGTTCAGGGCGCTAGTGAGTCTGCGAGCGGGCCAAGCCTCGATTCCCAGACACGAATCCTTGTGACTATTGGCTCTGGGGATACTTAAAAGAAAAGGTTTTTGCTAGACAATCATCAAACATAGCGGATTTGATGCATTCAAGTTTTTTTTTTAATACTCTCACATTGAATATTGAGTTACTTGAGCTTCATCGACAAGGTATGATTTAAAAGAAAAATCAGATCAGTAATTTTACTCCGAAGTCAAATGTTGAAAGAAAAATTCTTGTGCAACATTTGAAGTTTATTTTTGCAAGAGAACAATAAGAAGAAAAAAAATATTACGAAATTTTAACTCGTCTTTCAACAACAGTAAACGCGAACCATCATAAAAACAATATTTGAAAATGTACGATTTGAATGAAAATGGTAGAGAATTGAATGAATATTTATGATTGCCTAGTAACGACCGCATATCTTAATCTGTAACAAACGGCGAACAACATCTTGATTATGTTGCGTAGGTATGAACCTAATGAAATACAATAGAATTGTATTATATGTTCGAAACTAGATTTAGAGGTACGCAATTTTAGTTTGTTTGATGTAGAAAAAAAAAACATACATAAATACATTGATGATAACAAACAATTGATAAATGCGTATAAACCTGCTAAATCCTTAGATCGAATAAATAATACACGAATTCTATAAAAGTTCCTACCTACGTTAAACAAGGTGTGATATATTCGCAAAAAGTATAATTATTATATAGTACTTACCCAAATAAACATTTCTTACTATCGAGACCGATACAACTATTTCGTTTTTTAGACACACGATGAGATACACGATGCTTAAATGGCAGTTGCTAGTGAGTCATTTGACGCAAGTGACCTGTGACACGATTGCGTACACATCATTTATTAAAGTATGTTATACATATGGGTATACGTTTCATTCAATATTTATTGTACGACGGACGTGCGTACACAGGTCAAATTGATCTAATACCTCTAAATTCATCGATAACTAAAATTACTGTATCGTCGCAGTTTAGTTTTTAAATTCTAACGTATCGGACTTGCGCATATCATGATAATAAATGTGAGTGAAAAAAAAAAATTATAAATACAACTATCTAAAACTCTAAAAAAACAAACTAAGATTAATATTTTCAACTTGATTATCAATTGCCACTACGATAACCCCAGCGCGTGTTTCTTGAGGGCTAAACAAGGCGGTTTAATACCGGTTGATACCGGTTTTAATAAATAGTATCGAGTCTAAATGTTATCTATTATCTATGAAACAATAATTAAACGTGACTACTTGAGGAATGATTTTATATTGCACGTCATCGATTGTCAAGAAGATTATTCTCCTCATCAATCATCACCTTCTGAGAAAATCATAACGAGGTATTACAACCTGACGACGTCTTGAGATATTCCAAGATCATTAATAAAAGATATTTCCTCTATAGCAATGGGAATTCCTATTCAATTAAGATCGTTCCTCGTGAAACGAAGGAGCCAAGCCGTCTGAATCGAGATTTAAACTACTGTTGTCGGGGTTCAGTTTCATCGATACATTATCAAGAGTTACACAAATGAGACAAAATATGTACCCCATTTTCCTCACTTATTTGAATTTGGGTTAGAGATTCGTATGGCGCGTCGAGCAGCCGTCATTCAATCAGCTTTATCAAGAGAGAAAGAATGTTTATCTACGAGTACGAGTGTAATTTTGTCTGATTAGATGCATTATTGAAAAACCAGTATTATCCGACATTGCTTGAGACGGTTCTTATTTATCACCGTTTAATTAAAACTAGTTTCGAGCTGCGTGTGTTTGAACAAAAATACTGCATCGTTCCAGTTTTTACTAAAGATTCCAGATCGGCTGGACTCCCCGCTACATCGAATCTCGCAATTAGTCTGGTTACTATGAATTTGATGAAATTTATTTAGCATATTACGTCAGTCACCATGAGACAAGCAAGTCGTATCAATTTGTCCAAACACATGTATTTAGAGTAAGAATTTAAACGTCTGGTTAAACAGCAGATAACTAGGGTATAACAAATCCTTCAAACAATACATACTAAGCCGGAAATCATTATGGGGAGAAAAATAAGTGATATTAGGTCATGTAAGTACCTACGCATCTCTCTAAAAACTCTCCAAAGAGAATAATTTTTTGTTTATATATATATATATATGTATATATGTAGACACAATAAAAATCAACAAACATGGTTTATAAAACAATAAATTATTTTGTCAAACATTGTCTTATGAAATAATCAAGGCATAAGAATTCGAAGCACCAAACATTTGCTCACCTTTAAATTTGGGCACAAACATTTGTATATCTTGTGGAATGTTTTGGTAGAAGTCGAGCTCTCGATAGTTCAATGGCTTGCAGATTGTATTCTGGTTGAGTAGCAAAAGCCTGGTATGACCGCCGACCTGTTTAACAAAAACACAATTGTCAATATTACAAGTACATTCAGAGATCATGCTTCTTCGCTCTCTACGTCAATCGCAATGAAACAGCGGAAGAACAACGAAAAACCAATCTAGTATTCGCTAGTCTTTGATATAAAGTTTGCGGATGTTTTATACCGAGCCAAAGTTCAAGAGGCGAGAAACTTGGCACATATTGATCTTTACATCTAACAAAAGATTATATCTGCGGGCTGGTCCTAAGAAGGTCAACTCCGTGTTACTGTTTACAACGTTACAAAAATCGATCACATTTACGTGCGTCTTAATGACGTGCGAGGGATAACAGAAGTTGTTTCTTAGAGTAGTAGTAGAGTAGTTTCACGTAATTTTTTATTTTTTTAGAATATATGCTGGACGGAATGCATAACATCTCTGCAAGATTGAAGGTTTACATCATTTGAAACTTATTTATATTACGCTACCCACATCATAAGCCTCGATTGTTTTTATTTTTGACTAAGACGTAAATAACGAGCTAAGATCTGGCTACAGTCGAGCATAATCTTGGTCTAGTCTTGGCCGGGGTTCTTTATTTAGATATCCATGATAGAGTAATAGTATTAAGCAAGTATTGAGCGTGGAAAATAAAAATTATTCAATAAGACACGTTCGTGTCACCAATTTGTTGAAATAAAACAAACGTTACAGCTTTTCGATCACATACATTGATGAACTCGGCGTAGAATACTATTACGATAATGTATTCAGTGCCATTAACCTTTCCCACGCTACAATATCAAACGATATCTGGAACGGTTGAGTTTTTACTGACTTTGAATCGGAGAAACTATTTTTTTTCTCCTACGTTCTCTCGGAGTGATAATAACGTGGTATACTATAATCTTCTAGTTTTTCCACTCCATCTCGGCGAGAAAGATAAGAGTGCAAGACCACCTCGCAATTAATTAACTCTACTCGCCGACCGTATATGCTGAACATTTTTTCCCAAGAATACTTCCTCGTAACAATAGACAAAGATAATTAATTATATTCCAAAGAGAAGTAGCAGAAGAATAATATTTATAAGCCGTGATCCACTTTAGCGGCAGTGAACTTCACATGGTTTGTTTGATCAGGAAATACGACTTGCATTATTATCTACACAACACAGCCAGACAGAACTTGTATTATCTATATTAGCAAGAGAAGAGAAGAGTCGATTGTACTTCTGCCGACGCTGCACGCAAAGATACGTATACTTCCTGCCTAACAACGCGCGGTAACTCAAGTCAATGTAAACTAGTGGAGTAAAAAGGAAGAGAAACTACACGTGCGTTACCAAACATCATAGTCTAGTCTAGCCAGTTGTGAATTACTCAAATGCGCAACGTCAATACGGTAGTAATCTACCATGACGTCGCTCAATTACTACGCACTAAGATCATACGACAAATTTTACGCCTCTCTCCGGGCACGAAACTATAATGACAAAGGAATTTATTCATATCTTTAGATTCCACGAATCGTTTCTCCAAAAATAATTTGCAGTGTGATTCAGTTTTTCACTTTAGTCAGGAAAAACTTCTCTTTATGGCTTTGTAACGGAAGGCTGTTACAGTCTATTTTTAGTAAACGATTCATAAATTCCGAGTAATAGTTCATTCCCGATCTAACGACTTTGGGTAGAATAGTATCGTAATTAAAAATCGATTAAATTTACCCATTTAGTCGTAGTAAAAACCCGTGAAAAGGGGCAATTTTTATATTTAATCTGTACCAAATACGCTAAAGATCTCAGTATCGATTGTCCTTGATAAAAAAAAGCCGATTGGCGTTAAATTTAGAGCAAAGAGGATTCACCAGCGGCTGAATTGAAAAATAAGAGAGTATCGAAATTCCTGTGAATGAAAATTGGGACAAGGTAAGTGTGGTGGGAGAAAAGGGGATCTAAAGTGAAAGAAGATAACTCGCGATGTAGAATTATAACAAACGGTATGAATGAGTTTTTTTTTAAAATGTATGTAACAACCGAATATATGGACAAACATGTTTTTACACGTGACGATGTTTGTTTCATATCTGAAAAAGCGGACTCTCAAAACTCTTTCGAGAACAAAAAAGAAAACTACGTAGAGCCTAAAAGTTATTTCCGGAAATATTTCACTAACTGTGTTTACTCTCTTTTCTCTTTTCTCTAACTAACCGAATAATCTAACAATACGACAAAGGGAAGATGAGAGTTTACTTTTCATCCTTTTTTGACGAAACAGGAAAAAAAATTCTCTTCACATATCACGAGACTCTGAATAATTCAACGTATTTAAATTCAAGTTAAATAAATGAAATATCGGTGCGTAACACAACAAGCTAAAATATTATACCGTGACGTTTGCGACAAACACGAAGAAAACAAATACAAAAATTAAAAAGCAAACACGTAACATTCGCGTTTCGACGTGATCAATATGGAACCGAAGGCGGAAAAAAAAAGTGTAGCTACATGCCTACACACAAAACTCGGATATCTCGTCTCAGTCTACGAGCTTCAAGGCTATCGGATCAACCCGTTAACTACGAACAAACGTGAATCCGATGTAAAATAAAATCGTGCGTGAGTCAGCTGGCCGAACGTCAAAACATTGTGAGAATGAAAGACCAAGCGTATTGTGGGTGTAGTTGCGACGACTGGGTTGATAACGATCGCAGCGAGGCTATCAAAAATCGTTAAATGAACGAGAACTCGTTCGACGGTATAAATATCAAAACCTGCACGTGCGTTAATATTAAATTCGGAAGGACACGACCTCTCGAAGTGACCAACCGAGCCTGACGCGTCTCACAATCAGCCAAACGATGTGAGGTGTGAGGGCATGACCAGACGACGAGAGCGAGGGCGATCACAGATTCTTTTGCAATTTTTTTTCGGGGGAGAATGATATATCACCTGATTATTGAGTGGAAGGAGAGCGACTTCTTCGTCATGATCTTGAAGGAACGAAGTTGAGACTGGGGAAGTGGTGGTGCTATGGCACTGTGGTTCAGTCTCTCCCATGCCCCAAGCACCCGCCAGGTATACCATTCCCGCGTACACTTTCTTGTGTAAAAAAAAAAACTAAAAAAAAAAAAACAATTGAATCACGAACTTTTGTGCACAAACTGACGATTTTACGTCGACGGTGTTCGATGTTTAAATAAAATGAAAATAACGTCTATGTTACTATTTAGTATTATTATTATTATTATTATTTTGTATCGTATCTTTAGATTCGATTTGTGTTTGTTAACTCGCGTATTTTGTCATACAACCAGTCAGCGAGTGGCTGGAAAGCTCGCTAATTAATCTATACGTCGTTGGTTTCTCGGGTATTCTACGCGAATATTGTTCAATCATCAAACAATGAGTGCGGGAGATCGAACTTTCGCTCGTTCGGAGACAAGATAACCACCGCGACGAGTACAACAGCGGACTGAATAAATTTTCTTAGTTATCTTCGGATCACGGGGAACACCAAACAAACCGTTCCACAGCATTAGATCCGTAACACAGTTATCGCATCAGCTGTACGCACGTAAAATGCGAGTGGGGGTTCGAGCAGTTGAAAGGAAACTTACACCGACGATAAAATCACACGTCCACAATGCCATGTAGAATGGAAATGCCACGCGCTACAACAACGCGCGAGCGGTCTTCGCCCGAAGCTCTGATCGAGCGAAAATGGGGTCGTTCACAATTCTCATTTACTTTGATAATTTTGAACAATTATTATTCACTCGATGAATGACGAGTAGAAAATATGAGACATCGATAACATCCATGTTATCAGAGATATTGAAATCAGTGATGTTTGAAACGATCTCTTTTGGGCGCCATGTTGTTACGTCATTATTCGGTAACCTAACCTAGAAAAATCCGCCATTATACGTTCCGTTTTGGACCAATGAGAAAACATTTTTGTGCCCAGGTGACTCTTTAGCAACATGAGAAAAAAAATATTCTCTTTCATTGACGATTATGGAAAAATTGTTGGCCGATAGTAAAAATCGGCAAATTTTTCGCAATGATTATCATAACTATATATTAATACTTTATATCCCTAATTTACACTGATATGGATGACTGGAACAATTATATTTTACATCTTCCATTTTTAGAATGAAAATTATTGAAGGGTGTCGAAGAGTCATGTGCGCGTCAACGTCTTCTGATCGGTGTGACGTCATGTTGGGTAAATATCACGTGACCCCCACCGAATGACAAGGGATAATGCCTCGCTTACCAAATTATGACATCACAACATGGCGCGCTAAGGAGACTGTTTCAAACACTACTGACTTTCAAATCGATATTAAGATGTTTTATACCTAATTTTTAACTGTTGTATATTCCCCGAAAGAAGTCCTGGGCGATTGTAACGAATTTGAGAAAAAAATAAATAAATCAAAAACTCAACAATATTCTTTTACATTGTGTATTTATTCATCAAATTAAATTAATGACAGTAGAAAAAATTTCTTATTACAGAGTTCACACTTACCGAAATCAGTCTGCAGCATTAGAACATAATTTTGCTCTTACAATATTTTTTGATACGTGAAATCAGTCAGTAGTAGGGAAAACGAACCACGCTCACTGATCAACCGTGACGTCAGAATTCAAAATTTCACCGCCATATTTGAATTTTCACGGATGACGGTAGATGGCGGCAATGCGGCATTGTTGTACCGAATAGTGACGTCATAGCATGGCGCGTAACAAAGACCATTATGAACTCTAGAATGACAATATGTATCTCATTTGTCTTTCATCCAAGCTGTATATATTGAATTTAATGTTTATCAGTAGTCATTTGCGTTGTTCGTCATCTATATTGATGTTCGCAAAAAAGGAGAACACAAGAATACAAAAATCGCAGAAACTCAATAAGTAGCGTCGTTGGCTTCTGGTTCGCCGATCGGATCGCGTCGGTTGGGGACGGACATTAGCGCAAAAGTGAAGTTAGATGCGAGTCGTATCGGCTATCTTGTTAAGGTGAAATGAAAGTCACGTGACCTCGATATGATTTACACCTCGAATTATCAAACGCTGTTTTCTGAGCCAAAACACATTCGATTGATGTGAAATTGATGTCAGTGACGTAGAAAAACTCAATGAAGGGCATGACGCTCGTGGATTTTCGAAAATCGAAAGACATAATTAGAATTTCGTGTAACAATATTGTTCTGTAACCCAAGGAGGTGCTGCCCCTCGTGGAGAGAGGCAGCACTTCCTTGAATTACAGAATAATATTGTTAAAAAACTGTTATTACGTCTCGATTTTCGAAAATCCACGAGCGTCATGCCCTTCATTCAGTTTTTTTACGTCACTGACATCAATTTCACATCAATCGAATGTGTTTTGGCTGAGAAAATAGCGTTTGAAAATCCCAAGTGTAAATCATATCGAGGTCACGTGACCTTCATTTCACGGGACACGGAGTTTGTTTCATGCTCGAGAAAGAGAGAGACGAACCCTATTTCTGACTGAAGTGGTGTGGTTAGGAGACTCACCTAATAGCCAGATCTGTCAATATAGGAGTTTGGAATTTTAATCACAGTTTAATATACCGTTAGGTTTATAATTAGGCAGAGGATTAGAATTCGGTATTTTTACGCAATGGCAGACCCGAAATACGCCGATCTACCCGGAATCGTAAGCAACACGTTCCTCTAGTGACTAAACAGATCAAATTCGACGTTCTAACTGTCACCAATATGCAAATTTCAGTTTCACTAATTTCAATAAATTCTTATTGAGATTCTTCTAAATTCTTAATGAGAAAAAACTAGCCCAACAAGTTCCAATTAATTTTTACACACAAATTTTATTCCACCTCGATGATTAGAGTTTCTAATTTTATTCCGCTTCTAGGCTTACGATCAGCCCGATGTCTACGAAACCAACGATCTCCCGGAGTCGGACCAGTTCCAGAACTATTCCGAGGTGAGTCGAACTCGGGTTCCGTAGTTTTACTACAGCTGTACGATTAAATCCCTCAAACATCTGGCGTCCGAATTTTTTTGCAGGAGGATAACGACTCGATCGAAATACTTCATATCAGCGCCACCGAAGGATTCAATAAATTCAAGGGAAAACACCTGATAAACAAGGGGGTCGATTTCTCGGACCGATTGTCGAGGAAGCCGAGGACTGGATACAACGCGATGTAAGAAGATACTACAATTTTTTATTCAATTTTATTTTTCTAGAATATCGATTGAACTGAATAAATTACAGATCCGGGGACTGGGAATTGCCCGCGGAGGGCGAAACTGAAACTCCGATACAAAAATATCAGCGTTTACAATGCGAGATAAAAGAACTTTACGAAGAAATAAATCAGATCAAGGTAAAACGGTTGTTAGTTACGCTCTTAATTTTTTTCTTCATCTGATTTACTACGAGATTAACGGGGCAGAAAGGTTTTGAGTAAAAACCGAGGAAATTGATTAGATTCCTGAAAGACTACCTAAAAAAACTTTAATCGATGGTTCAAATAGATGATTTTTTTTTCAGGAAACTGCAAAGAACAACGAAGACGTGAAATCAGCCGTGGAATTAGTGTCTCAAGTGGAACAGACTGGAAAACAGCTGGAGGGTTTCAAACTGGAACAAAGCCTCGGTTCCGACCTTGTTAACTCATTGTCCGACCCCCACGGAGCTCAGTTGAAGTAGGCGTCGACGAATCCTCAGACTTTTGGTATCGACAATAATCGTTTATTCACTCCCAGGAAGTTAATATCGCAGGTTGAGCTGTTCAAAGTCAGCGGGTCTGGTAAACCGGAGAATACTACCTCTGGTGAAAAGCCTGTGAAAGACGCGGACGCCCAGCCCGGGGTACTTCAGTACCAGATGCTGTATCAACCGGAAAGAGCGAGACTGCAGGAGGCGTCGAGAGTAGCGCACCTGGAACAGAGACTCGGACGTTTGGAAAACGTTCTAGGAACTGGAAACGAGAAACTCGGTAGACTTACTCAAGTAAGTCTCGAGTTTGAATATTATAAGTCGAATCTTAATCGTAAATTTTTATCCCACAGTCCATCAAGAGTCAGGGATTAGTGGAGGCGGTGCAACAGCTCGGAGCCAAAGCCGCCCTTCTTGACGCTGCCCAGTTAGACGGTATCGAAAGTAGATTGGCGACTCTGGTTCACAGGATGGACAACGTCGCGCAACAGAAAGCTGCGGCGCCCATATCTTCAGAGCTGGAGCAGAAGGTAGAGCCGACAATCGTCAGCACGAGGGAACACGGAACTAAATCTAATAGCGACTCAACTTTTCTAGATAACCGAAATCCACGAAGTCGTCAAGAAAACTGAATCCGTTTCTCAAATTTTACCTCAGACCGTTAATCGGATGCTTGCTCTGAACGCTGTGCACCAACAGGGTGAGACAATCAACATAATTTCAAGTTCACATCCGATCGAGGGATGCGAAATTAATTGAATGCTTGGTACTTTTTCAGCTGCCGAATTTGGAAGGTCTCTGGCACTGCTTGAAGAATTACAAGGACAAATATCATCGGGTTTAGACAGTAACAAGTCGCTGCTCAAAGGAGTTCAGGAGAGTTTTGCGTCCAATTTGGAAGTGATTAAGAATAATATTACAGCGATTGACGAACGTGTTAAAAAGCTGAACAAGTAATAATTGCTTGTTCGATCAGCTGGATTTGTCCTTAGATACCGCAGCTTCTCCCATGATTCACTTTAATCATATAAATATATTTATACGCATAATAAACTAACGGTTTATTAATCTAGATATTTAACTATGAATTATAAGAGTATTAATTACTCATTTTTTTTTTATTGCTGCACTATGTTGTAAATCTTTTCTGTTTAATAAATTATTCATATTTACATACGCTAATATTTTTTGGTACAAATTTTCATTCAAACCAATCCGATTCCATTTTTTTTTTTTTTTTTTTTAATGACTAGAATTAATTGACTTCTTTGAAATCGAAAGAATTAAGAATATCGTGAAATTTTACCAATGAAGTGAAGATGCTTATTATTAATAATATTCCATTTTCAAATTATCAATAGGAATTGAGTTAGACTGCTTCGAGTACCAGACTCAGGTCAAAATATCTAGTCTGCCAATACTGTTGAATCGATTCATAAAATTCGATTTCTGTTCAGTTAACAACAAAATTCTCTAATTAAAGTCGAAAATTTGGGGGTGTAAATAAACTTAATCTTTGGTACAGACAGAAAGGAATGGAGTTCAAGTCTGGAGTCTCATCACTAACAAACATGTAGTACAATGGACAGTCTCACAGCTAGTTCAACTTGGTATTATACTGCGATATAGTAAAGTCGAAATGATGAATCGTAGAGAAAAAAAACTTTCGGAGCTGAAAATCAATTACGATCTTATACATATAGTTGGGATCATTGAGGGTATAGAGTGGTCACAAGTTGAAATAACGGAGACGAAAAAAGGCTTATAGTTTTTACACGTTTTTATTGACCCCGGATATAAAAGCATTTAGAATCGCAATTTCTGGAAAAACCACTTGTTCTTGCCGGATTTGTACCTGAAATGGAGAAAGCATGAATGAATATAAGAAAATTGAAACGATATAGGCGACAGACTTGATTAGAAAACTCGATGTTCCTCACCTTTCCTCAAACTTGACACGGGTCTGGAATCGCACCTTCTTGCGCTTCATGGGATCTTTGAGGTCCTTGATCTGTGCCTTGTCTAATGCTAGATCAACGGTGTACCTCGTCGGCATCAAGTGGTTGTAGTTCAACATCTGCGAAATGAAAAATAAAATTAACAAATTGCCAAAATCGAAAGAATTAATAACCGGAGGACGAGGCTAAGCTCACCTTGACAAAGGGCTTGATTTTCGAACGCTTGTGTAGCTTTCCCTTGCCCATACGCTTGTGTACTTTGCGAGGGTATCTGTCGATGCCAGCTACCCAAGCATGGCCGTACTGTTTTTCTGATGTGCCGTCGTCAAAGTTACGCATGACGATAGCCTTACGTCCGGCGTACCGGCCACTGAGGACCAGCACCACCTTCCCCACTTTCATAATCTTCACCATTTTGGTTTCCTTGAACAAGAGGAGCGATGAAAAATTAAACTTTTGCGATAGCGGTAAAATTTTCGTCCTTAGCATCTAACGGTAATCGCGTCTAGACAAAGGGCAGAGAATTTATAACGGATGAAAAAAATGGTAAAAAAATAGTGTTTCTCTCATGACTTTATCGTTGATTTTTGGGGTTCGATGATGCCGAGTATGAAGCATGCTGACAGTCGATAGCCTGTGTACATAAGATAAGTCGGACATAACCTATAAAGGTTGGAAATAAATTAAATTCGCGAATTGATAATGGGGCGAATTGATATTGCGATGGGAAATTTTTCGGAGCTATTTATAGCGATAAACTTGGACGGAATAAGTTCGATGAGTGAGAGGATTTTAATAAACAAACGTGTATGTGGCACAGGACAAGAGGTGCCGCAGAGATTCACAGTTTTTCAAGTAACCCACTGTCACGAATTTATAAATTTTGGTTATAACAAATTCTCAGTAATATTACGATTCACGTGATTACAATAGTTCGTCGTTATTGCTTTAGAAAACCCCGATGTTTACCGATTATTTTACTCATTGTCAAAGAACACAACTTACGGAGCCTCCGCAAACCGGAAAAAAGAACCTCACGCAGATATCTACTACGCTCGGACTCGGTATTCGAACACGGTTCGATCTCTCGTACTTCCGGTCGCTACATTTCACCGCGAGTTTTGTATCATTCGACTCGATTCGAAGAACGTTAAATTACGAATAATAAAAAATACTATAAAAACCGATAATTTTCAATAGTTGTTCCCGTCCATTTATTCTTCGTTACTTTCTTTGACTGCTCAGTTTATTAGAATCTCTATACTCGTCAAGGCTCACCCACATTCGAGGTTAACTTCGTAGGCCTCGGCTCTGATTGGTCGGCTGTAATATATGCAGAGGCGACGCCCAATCGCAGCTCTTCGTTTTATTAACGCGTGTTCCGAAATCAAACCGCGGCTACTGTTGCATCGTTTCGTCTTCGTTTATCGTAGGCAACGGAAAGAGACACGATACCGCAACCGTGAGCCTGAATAGTTCAATTCCGGAATACACACAATGTATTACTTTGACTCCGAAAAATCGTCTGCTAGAAAAAACTTTGTTTAGCACGCTTTTTACCTGAGGAAAAAATCGTTTTTCAACGGAAACAAAGACGAAACGCCGTTGCTTCCCGCCTTTTTTCTCCAGATTCCCGTGGCAGTAGGAAGTCGAAGGAACGCACGACGGGGATAGAAAACGAACAATAATAATGTAAAAAATTCTTGCATTGTGGTAACTAAACATGAGTGGAAACCTGCTAGAGTTGAACCGAACCGATATTCAAGAACCGAATGATTCCGAAGGTAATAGAACATGAGTAGACATTTTTTTTATTATTAAATATTATAACCGAGTACATTTTTAGTACCAATAATACAGTAATGATTATTTTTCATTATACTTACACTAGAATCTCGATATTCCGAATTAGGCCTGACTCCAATTGATTCGTGTACTCGAGGTTTTGCTGTGTTGCGACGATTGTTCAAACTACATCAAAATATTAATCATCTCTCACACAGACTACGGAATATACAAGAAATACATTGGTATATGGGAGCAGCCAAATGCTCTGGACATTCTGCTGGACGTAGTCGGCTCAGAGGAGTACATTTACAAGTTGACGAGTCCGAGTTTCAAGAAGAAACAGGTCTGGGAGGAAATAGCGGCTAGGATAGAAGCCCGGGGAATATTACTGGGGGATAATCCATGCAGAGTGGCGTACCAAAAGTGGTTGAATCTGAAGAAGAACTTCATCAGCATAATACACAAAAAAGGACCAACCAAGATGCCCAGTTGGTTTGGAAAGCTGAACGAAGTCTTCGATAAGTCTGAGGGAAAGCTGCTGGGTAATTCCAGTTTGCAGGGAGAGGAGGACCCCGAGGAGCCCAGGGAACCTGCGTTGAAGAAAGTCAAGCAGGAATTGATACCTCCGGAAGAAAACTCGGAGATCCACGTCCAGATCGATCCGGGACAATACGTTATAGAAGAAGTTGGACAAGTCAGTTACGGAGATGTGATCGCCATCATGCAACAACTCGAGGTCGAAAGACGAGACAGAGAGGAGGCCAGAGAAAAGAGGGAAAAGGAGAGATTCGACAAACTGGCTGATCTCATCAGGCAACAGAATACCCTCACTGAAAAACTGATCAATGTTTTGAGCAAACAGTCTCCGCAGACTGAACCTCGTAGTGTTCTACCCTTGGATCCTTCCGTCTGTATCATTACCACAGAGAATATGAGACGCTAATTTAGAATCGATTTCCATTTCATTTCCATAAATTTTTGGAACCTGTAAATCTGTCTCTGAGGACAAAACTGTTAGGATTATACGTGGAATAAAATTATACACTTTTTATTATTCACGTCTTCAAGCGCATTCTTTGCCCACAGATGAGAATAATTTTTATACATAGGAAGCAGAGCGATTTTCTGAATTGATACCACTACAGATTTCGGCAGAACGCTCCCAGAAATTTGAAACTAGACTCATCAAACAATCTCCACAGAGTATCTGTGCCAGTAATTGGTGGATTTTTCTCCACGTGGGTGTCGACTGACGACGAGGCCACGGGAGCATAAATTACGTGTAATTGGATAAATTTGACCGTTCCAAGAGAAAAGAAATCAGTCAGGACTGACATATTTTCGTAAAGTAACCAAAATTCGAGGACAGTGAAAATTTACGAATACCTAATCTCTGGAGGAATTGGCGGCCGCCGGTTTCAATTATAGAATTCAATTCCACTTCGAGAAGTTTTGACCTTGGAAATTCAATTAAACTAATTTCATTCGATTCCCGAATGAACGTCGCCCCCGGCCAGAATTCATTGATCAAATCTTGTTGAAATTTGCAAACCCCTCGCTCCAAAAATAAGTCCCGAGTGTTTTCGTCGCTATTCCCATTTCCTAAATGCGAAAACACCCCTGAATGAGATGGCTGGAGTGAAAACAAACCAGCGTGTACACACTCCCAAGTCTATAAAAAGGTTGCTGACTGCGTACATGTATGTATGTACATACATCCACGCGTGTAAAAGTAGGCGAGAGAACACGACCAGGGGGTGAACCGGGGCTTGGGCGAGGGTGTGTATAAGACCTTGAGGAGTTGGAGAAGCTGCCCGAGGCAAGGAGATAAAGAAAGATGGAAGAAACAGACGAGAGGGTAGCCTGGCCGTATTCGAGCCCCCTGCAACAAGTGTTCCTAATCAATATCACGCCTCGCTGTAACGTCAATCTACTAGCTCGCGATAGCGGGTGGTGGCTGCAACGGACTTTGGTCGATTTTTAAAGGTGAAACTCGCCTCACGCATGCCCATGAATAATACATGATGCTAAGGAAACTCTGAGCACGTCCTTCTGCCCTTGTTTTCGTTAATTACTTCCACCCAAGTTTCCGATCAATCATCGGTATGATCAGAGTCTGCATCAGAATTATAACGGAGTGAAAAGGCGGAACTCGTTCGGCAACAGCTCTTGTCGAGCGCCAGGAAACCGCATTGATACGACCGCTATAACAGGAACAGGCTTATCAGCGGCTGGTCCGGTTCGCGCTTATGGTTACCATGTTGGCTCAAGCCGCGCAAGCGTCGCGAGCTCGGAGTAAAAAGTTACACAGCGATGTCAGGCAGTGTGGAGAGAAAAACTCTTCTCGCCCGCGGATAATCCTGCGGTACGACGATACTGCGGGATCAGTGATTCAAGTTGATTCGAAAATACCTCAACTTCCATCTCTGTCTCATGTTCGCATGTGCGATTGACTCGTCTCTCCATACAGCCTCCCTCGCGGTCTCAACCCCATTCGCAACCGCAAATTGGAGAACGTGAATCGTAATAACGTCCATGGTACGACTGCATTGACTGCAGACTCATAACGTAGGCGAGGTAACGCGCAAGGCGCGCGTGTCTCGTCTGATCGATTTGAAATTCGACGCAAAAGGTTCTTCTTGAGGTTGCGCGAGGCAACGACCCATTCAGAAATGGTTCGAGCACCACCTACCAACGACTAGTCCAGTGACGCGCGGGACCATGCAACAATGAGATACTGAGGACCTTGTCACGCCCAGGTAAGTCGTTTTCCAAATACATTCGCGATCGTTCCACGAGACCCTGGTTTCATTTCGCCCTCGCATCAACATCGCGTGGATCGAGACTATTGACTGAATTTTTCGGGCGACGCTACATCGCGCAGAGTCAATTTCGCGCGGATAAACACCGTAAAAGCAATTATTTGTGAAAGCGAGGCATGTGTGGGCAACCTGATGCTTCTGCATAGGAGTTCACCGCAGGTAGGGGCGCCATTGCTGTTCACCATCCCGTGGAACCACACGGGTGTAATAACAACCACGCGGGCAGGTGAAACGATTTCATCGATTTAAGAAAGATGAAGTCAATCGTTATTATGCATTGTGAATCATTATCACATGACTAGAAACAAAGAATTGTTTACAGAAGTAATCCTCTTTCCAATGCGAAGTTACTGAAATTATTATTGGTGCTTATCGAACATCCCCTAATACGGTTCGTCACGTTTCAAGAGTGCCTACCTGTTCGCCTGTACCTGACTATAGGTGTGGACCCGGCGACGACTTGTGGTTGCATCATTAGTTCGTGTTCGGAATTTTGCATGGGGAACGTAAACTGGAATATAGATCGATCCGCAGACATAGTTTTTCGGCGAATGCGTGATTGACGGATTAATTATCAACGCATACTCGTTCGGTTATCGCGTCTATTATCTCCGACCGCACGTACTCCTGTGTGCCCCATAGGCTCGTCGATAACCCCCAGGCGTGTAGCAGAAACTGGAGTAATGGTATTGCAGAGATAATGAGCGGATATTCACGACGATGTTAGAACAGCGATTATGAAAATTAACTACTTGAAGTTAGAATCAGATCAGTTTATTTTCTGAAACTGTAACGAACAGGAGAAAGAAATTCGTCGTGTATCCTAGAATGCGATATTGCTTTTGTTCGAGATTCAATCAGCCCGTTGTCGTAATCCCTTCATCCACGTTAGACGCACGGCTTGAGTTCCATTATATGTATGGAGATTGAAGAGTAGACGTCGCAGGATCGAGATAATATTGACCCTTGAACTCTTCCGGGTCCACAATATGAAAGAAAAACGTCTATAGTTTTCCTTTACTGGTTTTTCACCTCTGCTGGTTAAACTACATTTTTACGCATTACGATATGCAGATTAGGCTGTCAGGAGATGAGGCAAAAACTCGGTACCGATATTTTCCGATAAAAAGATACTTTGCTGGATGGGAGTCAACGTCGTGCTGGAAATTAAATTATGTGGGTACTTTGACCTTTACCGGTCGTGAAGTTACGTAGGAGCTTCTGTTACATCGCAAGCACAACCATTCGATCGATGGACGAAGCATTCGACGAGAATTCGAAATGATATTTGAAAATAGAGAGAAATATGTTTGGATTTTTCTCCGCAGGAACATCTATGGGCCGTAAAAAGTGGTGGCGCGGAGGCTTAGAGCTGCTGCTGCTGCTCTGTGTCCTTTTCCACGGTATCGTGAGCGACGGTGACGTTGGTAAGAATAATCGAATATCAATGTCTGTTTCCGGTGTGACCAAGTATCCATAATTATAGAGTATTGACCCTCCCTCTTTTCGTTACGTGATCCACTCCCCGGAATAGATTCAATGAATTAACGATTATTTGGACGAAGGATAATCCACAGCCAGACGATTTGTACTACTAGCTCAGCGTGCCTTCAGAAATCAAATTTTGTAGTATGCGTTATGAATGTTTTTATTTTCCCGTCTTTAAAATTGTTCTCTCAATTTAGAGGATTTTTTCAATCGACGAATATTCTCGAACTTTGAATTTCGAACTTTCTGTACAGTCTATAAAAGTTCACAAAAACTCTGTTGATGTCAATCAACCACCCCCACCTTAAAAAACGTAGGGAGATTGGCTTTGAATTTTTTACGATTATCCAATGATTTTTTTGCGGAGTTAAAACTTCGCCAACGACTTCTAGCATTCCTTGAATGTAAATCTGTAATTGGTCAATGATATTAGAGGGATTAACGAATGGAAAAGAATTGACAATTCAACTGGTTGATTTTGAGAATTATTACTCTTTATGAAATCAGTTGATTTGCGATTCACCCATTATTTCATCAACTCAGAAGAAACTGTTGTGCACGAAGTGGAAAAAAATCATCAAACAACCACAAAATGAGTAGAAAAACGCTCTTCTACACCAGCAGAATTTTTATAGATCCGTTCAGAATTCACAAAAGGATCTAAATTTTGAGTTTAAGAAAATAATAAAATACATCACTCAAAAAGTGTAAATTAGAAAAATCCCCCAAAATTGAGTGTCTTATAATTCAGAGAATTGAATAAAAAAAATTATACCACGTGTCAAACTGACAACGAAGATTAGTTAAGAACAACAAGTGAAATGGGTTTGTTAAAGTGATCGGAAACCTTAAACCGCAGACACACGTCGCGTCGGCAGAATTCTCAATTCTCATACCAAATTACATTATAGTTAGTAGCTCGAGATATAAATGGATTGAAAAAAAGGGAAGATAAAAAAAACACGATTAATCAACTTCGCTGTTAAGTGAGAACGAATATAACGAGAAATGGGTACTCGAGAAGTGATTTTCTTTCGAATAAATCGTCTAACAAGAAAAAGAAACTTTCTATGTTGTAGAAAAATATATAAGAAACGGAAGAAAAAAATTGATGTAGAACTCTCGGAGAGAGGAGATGAAAAAAAAAGACGGAGAAGATAAATAAAAATCTTTGGATAGCCAGATATTGAATACTTATCTATATCTACGTGACCTCTGCAGCGACGATAGTTTGAAAGAAACTTTTTTTGTTTCCCATTCATTTTATTTTTACTTTGCAAGCATTCTGTCGGGGATGGTATCGCATCAACGATACTCTACGAGGAGATATTTGCTCTATAATATGTTTGCTTGCTCATGAAAAAAAGGAAAATCATTAAAATGATTTATCTATATTTATAATTTGGTTTTGCCCATTTTTTTCCCTTCTATGTCGTCATGGAGTGGAATTTTTCCTCGTCGGTTCATTTAAGAAGGAGACAGTAGGCAATGAGAAGGAGAAAAATCGTCCGACTGTATTTTGTGCAACATTTTATTAATTTTATTAACAAATGATCTTAAAAGTACTAAATCGCATTAGGATATCACGATATCGCTAAAAGCGCTAAAATATTCAAATTGTAATAGTTGTGACACAATATTCGCTGTGTGTACAGATTCGCACGATAATTTCGCACGAGAACAGCCTTTACACACGCGAGACCGAAAGAAGATTCTTTGTATCATTGTGAAAGAAGACGAACAAAAAAGAAAAAAAAACTTCTCCCGAATTAACAATTCCATGTCGCTCTATTGTAATAGCGAAAGGGAAGACCCTGTAGAAGTAGAAATAAAAAATTGTAGCGTTGAGTGCATGAAATGATATCACAGGTGAATCAGCTCGCATCTAGAGTCTCGTTTTACACGGAAATATTGTGAAAGGGATCAAAGTATTTCGGCTGACAATTTAGTGACAAAATTATAAGAGTTGGTGAAATGAAATTTAGAAAAGGACTCGAAGTCAACCCGAGCCGAATTACGCCCACGACTGGGTTGTTTGCTCATCGACCATTATCGAGCTGCCTTTAGCCCTCAACTCGTGCTCCTACTCCTGCTACTGTTTCTGTTATCTCACGACGTCCTACGCATCTCTGCCACCAACGGGCTCGGTTATACATGCGACGGCTGAATCTGGTTATGTACCCGGCCAATTTTTTTATTTTTCAGTCTTGAAAATTTGGTATTAATAAGTAAGTGGCTGTAACTCTGCACATCAGCGTGATCCGCAGCTGGTAGATTATGTAGGGGTCGTTCAGAATTGAGATTGTATAGAGTCCATGTTACGCGAAAAACGTGACCCTGCAACGTCTGGATTTGATTGATCACCTGCCTTCACGCGCGAAAATTATATTTCTTGAATGGCAAATTTTACTTTATAGTCAAGACTTTTTTTCTATACGAAAGGTAAATGGGATACGACAGAGATTATGAGGAATTATATAGACTCGAACATTCGATAACAAATTCAAATTGCCAAGAGCTTTAGGAACTATAAATATCGATTTAAAATCATTTATTTTCAATACAATATCGGCTAGCCAAACTTAGCCAAATTGTACGTCGAAGGCATTGTGTGACGCCACTTGAATGCCGCGGAACTCGATTGCTGTATTGGAAAACTTGATTGTTCGGCGGAAACCAGCCGTGAATCGCAATTTGTCGCAATCGATTTTTTCATCAATCCCAATAGCCGTACTGTCAGGTATCTTTCCCTGTCGAGTGATAAAACAATGAAAATATTCGGGGAATCGGGTTCACATCGAGAAACAAGCTTTTAGACAGTTTTGGCCCATCAAATTGTCTGAAAGCTCATTTTTACTTGTACAGGGTGGCCCATTTCATGTGTCGAAAATGGGAGGGGCTTGGTAGTCACGGTGTCAAGCCCCGTCAGCTAATCAACGAAAACCCCTCCCATTCACGACACTTGAAATGAGACAGGCTATATATTGTGAATTTTAGGTAGATTTTTCAACAGCATTTACATATAATTTCTGTGTCAGCTGAAACTATATGAAAAGTCCCAATCTGCTGGAACACGTATAAACTGTGAATGAAATCTGCATATACCTATATGTACCGAATCGCATGTTAACTGCAGAGTTCCGAGTTTTCAGAGTAGATATAACAGAAAACGAGTAACAAGTTGCAGCAACTGCAGCAACGCGTGACACCAACCGGACTTTACAGTGGATATTATTGATCATGAAAACGGGTTCAATTCATGCTGCAATTGCGTGCAATATGCACTTAGGATTAAAAAAAAATTTAGCTTTCATACTGCAACTATACATTCGTGGATCAAGTTCTCGCCAGATTAGTCATATCGCACCCCTAGAACGATAGTGTAGCATGAATTTTCTTTCCTCCTTGCTTGCAATTGCGTATATAATATTTGAATATTTTCGGAATCGTTTTTTATCATCTCAAAATCAACAAAGGTTATCTATTTTAATTAAATACTTTAATCATCCGAAATAATTTCAATAAATTGATGCAATAACAGATAAAAAAAGTTCATTCTGCTGCAGTCCTATAACAACTAAAAAGAAATATGTTTCAGCCGATGCATCAATACGTAGTATTTACAACTCTAAATTGGTTCAATTGAATATTGTAACATTCATCTCAAAATTAGCGTGAAAAAAAAATTTCGACTTATTACACAGTACTGTTCCACAGTTTAAACTCTTTTTTTTTAATTTTTACGGTATTGGATTAGAAGAATCGTCAAAATTCGGCTTAACATCAGAAAAGAAATTACGTAATTTGATTACAACAGCCAGATATAACGGTATATTATTTTTTTTTTAACTAATACGTTTCACAAGAACATTTAGTTTATTTTAGGATTTTTTTTTTTCAATGAAAATATGTGGCCACGTTGACTGAAAACTAAGTTCAGACTTTAGAATAGGAAAGGTTCCTTATATTGGAAAAGTGAAAAATATCTGCAATAAATGAGTGCAGCGGGATGATTGAATACAATTCTCGGAAACTATAAAAATTGTAAAGAGCAATTCAAAACGATGAATTTTTAAACGCCATGTGACGTCACACAGTACCTCGGTAGCCATGTTCTTCTGTTGCCCATGGTTGTCCGTAGCGCCATCTGACGGTAAAAGGTACTGTGTGACGTCACGCGCGACCGCGAAGTTCAAATGCTGTTTTGGAAAACTTGATTTACATGAAAAACAACTATAAACAATTAAACGCAACATGTTTTTCATCGATTCTAATCAACAAATTTTCTGATGAGAAGATAAGGAACTGTGTGACGTTACGCGCGACCGCGAAATTCAAACGCAGTTTTGGAAAACTTGATTTACATGAAAAACAACTATAAACAATTAGGCGCAACGTGTTTTTCATCGATTCTAATCAACAAATTTTCGGATGAGAAGATGAGGAACTGTGTGACGTGACGTGCGACCGCGGAATTCAAATGCTGTATTGAAAAACTTGATTTACATGAAAAACAACTATAAACAATTAGACGCAACATGTTTTTCATCGATCCTAATCAACAAATTATCGGATGAGGGAATACAAAAATTCATTAAACTTCTCTATTCCAGTATATGTATAGATATGTCCCAATGTATAGTGTATACAGCTGTATTTTGAATTAAATGCATTAATTAGGAAAGTTGAGAGGTACGTTTACAGTTCACAGCTGCGCTTTATATAAACCAATATCGCCTCTAATTATACGCACACCTACTGCAGGAAACTAATGACGACTGTTTAATTGAGCCCTGTGAACTTTAAAATAATAATTAACATCAGATCGAGTTATCCAGGAGCGGTTCGAACTTCTCTTTCAAGAGAAACGCTTCAGTAATTAATTTCGAACGCTGATTAAAGATCCGTGCTGTTAAAGCTGTTAAATTAACAGCACGAGTTTCTGCGTTCGTAGTCTTTTCTCCCCAGGTAATTAATCCGTTAACGTTGTTTAATTTCCAGGCTGCTTATTCAGTGAGAATCTCTGCCAACCGGATATTGAATATTGCTATAATGGTAAACGCCCAACTACTTCTAATTTCAATTAATATCGTCAGGAGCAAATAACTGATCATTAGCATCGGATGATAATACTAATTCACATTGTATCACCCAACAGATTTGGCATTTGGACGTTGTTTGCAAATATACGGTAACGTAGAGGACGATGATTTGTACAAGTGAGTTGAAATATTGAATTCACATGTATTACCAAATTATAAAACTGCTACGCTCACATTTTCTCAATTTTTATGATCAGTCTTAAAGTCTTGAGCAAAGGATCACAAAGTCATTCAATTTCACGTATGCATGTTGCGAATGACTTCGCGCGGCACTTTTATTCAACACTTACCCTTCATCGATGAATTCTTTTCAATCACTAACGGTCACATTTTTTCCTACTCAGATATGACCTCACGCCAGGGCAACTGCAACTTCTACGAGTGCAGTTGGAAGAATTGGCCATCGATGGATACAAGTGGTCACATCCGTTTACACAATGTATCATTCAGAGAGCCTTGTACACACTTCGGTTCAGGTATAAGATCGGTCGTACAACAAGAAAAATGCTAGAAATAGATAATTAATTTATGATAACAATTATAATTGTCATTGCAGAACGGCTAACTTCAACGAAATTTGCCATCGGCTAAGAAACAAAGGTGGGGATCAGTTCGGAGAAGATGATGGAAATGATGGAGGAAACGACGTGGTAATTAAATTTACAAATTTCATACCGTTAGGACCGTGTCGATGTATGTGTTCTTTAACTTTGTGAATTCTTTCTCATTTTATCAGCATTCTCAGAAAATAGCAATAGTGAAGTTTACCCCTAGCAACGAAGACCCGCACGGAGATTTTGCAGACGAGTTATATTACCCGCCGGGAGTGGAGAAGGAAGTGCCAAGTTTTTTCACCGAAGATATATTCTATCCGAACATCCCTGTAATCACAAAGAGTAAAAAGTCCAGTCTGCCGAGATCCGTGTCGAGGAACAATGCCTGGGCAGATTTAGTATCGTCGAACGATATCTCTGCGCAAGACACCTTCGACGCCGGAAGAGCATTGAATAAAAAATCATTGCTTCTGAACTCCATCGACGATGAGGAAGTCTTCGGGTTCGAACATCGGCCGGTTCGAAATTTTAGGCAGAATAATTACCAGAGAAATTATATGGAAGAAGCGGACCGAAACTCGGTTCAAGGCGGAGGTCCGCACATTCAGAGAGACGCTGAGGCTCTGGGAACCATTTCTGACGACGCGTTAGAATTTCTGGCCGATCAGCTCCTCGACAATGTCGCCAACCTTGAAGAACAACAGCCCGAGGATAGCGATTTCAATGAAAACTATGAGAGAGAATTTTCAAGAAAGTATAAGTACCCCAACGAATTATGGACCGATCAGAATATCCCCAATCCCGACCTACGCCTCTTTGCTCCGGATGAGGAAGAAGTTCCTAACATCGACACACGGGACTTGGAAGAAATTTTCGAGTCTCAGCTGGCCAGTGAAGCTCAGAATGAGCCAATATCTCGACAAAATGGAATGTACACGGAAGGTGGATTGGTCAAGCCATTGAAACACAGTAGTCTCAAGCCGGGTATGACGCGGCTAAAAATGTTTAGATACTTTAAAGAAAACTTTGAGATGAAATAATCATGTTTGTCATTCTCACAGAGACTTCCAAAGATAATCTGTTCAACGAGGACGACGAGGACGACGATTTTAACGATCAGTACGACGCCTTGAGGCGAGGACTCGCAGGCTTCAAACGTCCAGAAAGATTGGACGTCAAAAAACCAGGACCACCTTTCGCCACCAACAACTATGCCTTCAAGAGTCAATCCGATCAGAATATGGGTAAGGTACAGTGAATCTGTATCATCTAATTCATTCTTACTTATGGTGGATTTGTTCACAGTCAGCTCCGATAACAATGCCAAGGAGAGGCGTGAGGCAAGTATCCAGCAATTATTCATTCTACAATTATATTGAAGATTGTCAATTTTAGAATTCATTTCAGGACAAACCGCTGCGTCTACCCCTGGTGAAGAAGGAGCTGCACAATAGCGGCAACAAGATTGTTAGTGCTGATAATTCGTATAAGAACGTGGACATGGACCACGTTTACATAGAATTCAAAGGAGAAATTCACACGTGGGATGAAGGTGATCGTATTATCAAGGAGGTACGTTTGTTGTCTCAATTGAGCTTTGAAACAATGCAAAAACTGTTCGAATTGATCCCCCCGTCATCGATCGTAGGTGGGAAAACTATTGGGACTGGACCCAAGCGCGTTGACTGATAAACGCGTTGATAGAGCCGAAGTAACGTTCAAAGTTAAGCCGGAAAACAACTTGGGATACAACGCGACTGACGTAGCGAGCAGAATCGGTGAGCATTAGAGTATCGATGATTCTTGGACACTGCGAACTTTGATAACAATTTAATTTTCTTCAAGATGGAATACGCAAACAACTGGAGGAGAGCCGCAACGTTCAAGTTCTGAGGGCTGGAATAGGCGACAAGGTGATGATACAATCATAACGATTTTAGATACACTGAGATTCCTCAGCGACATGAAAAAAATGTAATTTCCCCACAGCTAAGACTACCCGCTATTTTTGACTGTAACTCCGTACAAGAACTCAGCACTAGTTCATTCAACGCCTTGCTAGCGGCTGGTTTGGCCGCTGCAGGCGCTGCTGCAGCTGTGACATTGTTCATCGCTAGACGCCACGCTAAATCCCGGTCAAAACTCGCCGGTCTGAGCACCCCGGATCCAGAAGCTTCGAAAGACTACCAGGACCTCTGCAGAGCGAGAATGCAGGCCAAACAGCCGACCGAGAAACCAGATTCACCAAGAATCGTTAATCTATCGAGAGAAAGCGAGTCGAACAATTCTCCATCCAGCCGATCCAGCACTTCTTCATGGAGCGAGGAGCCGGCGCTTTCTAACATGGATATATCCACCGGTCACATGGTTTTGGTGGGTTTAGATTCTCCCGTTGATTATGTCATCTCCGTCTTTTGGTCTGACTGATCGACTTTCACAGTCGTACATGGAAGATCATTTGAAGAACAAGGACAGACTGGACCAGGAATGGACGGCGCTGTGTGCCTACGAGGCGGAGCCGTCTTCGACGTCTATTGCGGAGGATGAAGACAACACGAAAAGAAACCGTCCGGGAGCCACGCTGCCCTACGACCATTCAAGAGTGGTTTTGAACGATCTGGCAAACATCAACAACTCCGACTACATAAACGCATCAACGATCGTTAGTAGTTTCGTTCACATTTAATATTGGAGTGTAGCGTTGTAGCTGTATGTCTGCACTGATGATTTTAGTATTAGCTTATAGAGGTACGCCTATGATAATTCCGACCTAAAGTTCGGGAAGATAAATTTTTTTAGCCCCGGTTGTTATCGTTTTGGTTTCTGTTTTGGGTTTTTTTTTTTGTACTGACCAAATATCTACGACATTGATTTTCCTGGATGCCGCATTGCCATTTCAGAAACCGGTAAGTTGTTAAAGTCGCATGTCAGGCTCGATGCATCAAAGAGAATTTGATCGTAATATTTTCATTATAAAAGAGCAGAGCGGTGTGACTACAGCTTTCATTGGGTAATAAATCAAGCCGCTGATCCGAATTTTAACGGTAAAATATTTTCTAGTTGGATGCATGTGCGCTTGCGTCTTCTCTATCTTATCGTTTTCGATATCTGATGGTAAGTACCACGAAATTATTCATTCAACATGCCCACAAAACCACCTCAACAATGTTATCTGAAATACATTCCCAATTCTGAGTATAGACTGGACTTGGAGGATGTTAAGGTGAAATGAAAGTCACGTGACCTCGATATGATTTACACTTGGAATTTTCAAACGCTATTTTCTCAGCCAAAACACATTCGATTGATGTAAAATTGATATCAGTGACGTAGAAAAACTGAATGAAGGGCATGACGCTCGTGGATTTTCGAAAATCGAAAGACATAATTAGAATTTTGTGTAACAATATTGTTCTGTAACCCATGGAGGTGCTGCCCCTCGTGGAGAGAGGCAGCACTTCCTTGAATTAGAGAATAATATTGTTAAAAAACTGTTATTACGTCTCGATTTTCGAAAATCCACGAACGTCATGCCCTTCATTCAGTTTTTTTACGTCACTGACATCAATTTCACATCAATCGAATGTGTTTTGGCTGAGAAAATAGCGTTTGAAAATTCCAAGTGTAAATCATATCGAGGTCACGTGACTTTCATTTCACCTTGAAGTCCTAAATACTGAAACGAGACTGAATTGAACACAGAAATGAGCTTTTCCAGTCTTGCAAAGAAACTCAACAATTGATTTGCTTTTAATGAACGTCATTTCGTATGAGGCTAAGCTAGCTTTTCCGCAAGTAAAAAAGTTGCTTGAGTGTTATTGCTTCAAATGCAATAGAATAATTCCTCGTCTCCTCCGGCAGAAGGAAAAAAACAGCGACAGATGAATTCTGTTGAAATTTCAGACCGATCACGACCCTCGCAATCCAGCCTACATCGCGACCCAAGGTGCTCTTCCTCAGACAGCTGCGGATTTCTGGCAGCTGGTCTGGGAGCAGGGGAGTGTCGTGATAGTGATGTTGACCCGTCTGACCGAGGAAGGTCATGCCATGTGTCATCGCTACTGGCCCGAGGAAGGCTCGGAGTTATACCATATCTACGAAGTGCATTTAGTCTCTGAGCATATCTGGTGCGACGATTATCTGGTCCGTTCGTTTTACCTGAAGAATTTGAGGACCGGAGAAACCCGGACAGTGACGCAGTTCCACTTCTTATCTTGGCCAGAAAACGGCGTACCACATTCTACAAAAGCTCTACTCGAATTCCGAAGGTCCGTAGCGGAGCAAACGCTGATAGGATTTTGTCTAGAATGTGAAATAATCCAGATTTCATTTGCAGGAAAGTCAACAAATCGTACAGAGGAAGATCTTGCCCCATCGTTGTGCACTGCAGGTGAGAAGGCGACAAAAAATAATTCAGGGATCACCGAAATCTCGGTGTCGAAGATCAAATCCTCATAAGCATGGGTCATTTCATAGATTGTGGTGGTACGAGGCTGGATATACAGTTTAAAACTCCTGCGATGGACATTGAGATGTTAGGAATCTCTTCTGCGGATGCGGGTACTGCGAAAGTTTCCTAGCATCTCAATTTGCATCGCAGGAGGTTCAAGCCTCATACTACCGGAATTTACATCTAAAATGAGGCAGGCTTTTTAGGATCTGACCTTCCATTGTATAACTTTACTCTCCGGGAATCTTTTTCACGTTTTTTTGTGTACTTTTATAGCGACGGAGCTGGACGTACAGGAACATATTGTTTGATCGACATGGTTTTGAATCGTATGGCAAAAGGTGCCAAGGAAATCGACATAGCTGCAACCCTGGAACACATTCGCGATCAACGACCCGGAATGGTGGCGACGAAGCAACAGTTTGAATTCGTGCTGATGGCGGTCGCAGAAGAGGTACACGCGATTCTTAAAGCTCTGCCGATACCGCCAGCCGAAAAATCGCCAGCTCCTACCACGACGAATACCTCTCCTCCGGCAGTAAAACCTGATCAGTAAAAAAAATTATGAAAAAAACGAATACGTATTAAAAAAAAAAAAAAATTAGAGAAATAATTGGTTGCAGAGATTGATTTATTATTTGGATATTATATTATGAAAAATGAACAAACGCACTGATCTCTTTTCAGAGTATTCATATTTTTCCTCTAGTCATGTAATGGTATCAAACGTTTGAAATAACGTTTAATATTTTTGGTGGTATATCAAGTGGTCCAGAATATTTTTTTATCTTGTTTGAAAATTGAGAAACCGAATGCTCTCGTTTCTCTTTTGAATGGAATATAAGTTTTCAACAGCCTTACATATCTGAGTTCAGTCTTACACGCTTACCAAATTTATCAAAAACTATGATTTGGAAATGGGAAATATGAAAAATTATGCATACAAAAATTAAGTGCTCAAAGTTCGAGACAAAATTAAGAAGAACAAAAGAATATGCTATCAACTTTCTCAGGCCTACCCGCAACGTATCAAAGCTATCCATTCCATTGGCAAAGCTGAATTAGCAGGGAAATGATGTATTAATTTTTCCAACGATAGAATTGATTTTTTTTTCCATTACTTTTTTCTTCTTGACTTCGAAAGAAGAAGAGCATCAGTATTGCAAAAAATTGGATTACGCAAAACTACATGATGCGTAGGTCACATTAGGTAAACGAATTGGTCTCATAGCAAAATTTCAAGAAAAAAAAAGAACGAAAAATAAATGTATGTCTAGAAAATGCTTTCAATGATTGTTTGGCGTTAATAAAAAATAAACCTTAAATGAAGAAGAAAATGAAAAAAAAATATGATAATAAAGTCAATGTAGCAGTAAAATACGGGGGTAGATATAAACGCGTATAAAATGAATGTACTAATATATTATATGAAAGTATACTAAAAATCACTGATAATATTTTAATATATGATACAGGAATATATAATATAATGATATGAATTATGAACAAAGATAATACGAAAAAGAAACCAATGCATGTCCCTGGTATCAAGTGTGAATCGAAATAGAAAAGATGATGATATCTAACTGAGCGGAATAGGCGGAGTGGTACGACGTGGGCCCCGTGGCCCCAGCCTCCCACGGGGTCGACTAGTTTCACGTAAACCGAATACGCGACTATGCGCAGTAAGTTTATTCGTTTTTACGAATGAAATTAGTGCGTTGAAAGTGAGATTACAAAAAAAACATAACAATAATAATAATAATTTAAAGAAAAAACGGTATCGCAAGACCATTTTTATGAAATGATAAATATTTGTCATCGATTTGATTATCACCATACACAATTGAGATAATTTTCAAACACTGGTAATTGTTTCATGTGATGAAATATATATATTTATTGATAAATTATTAAATTAGCTATTTAATAATAAATAATTATTATGATGTACACGTATATCAGCAAACTAAAATATCATAATGATTCTCTTCACTGTATCTTCCCGCTGGACAAAAAAAAATGGAATCGATCGCCTTTGGCAAGCTTTCAGATATTTTTTACTTGGCCTTAACCAGTTATTTTTTTCTATTTAGAAAAAAAATATTAATTTTAATGAAAATATATTTTCGGAAACAAGACAGATTTTAATGACGGTTAAAAAACCTCCAAAGTATTGGTTTTATCGCTTAAGTTTCAATAAATTATTTTTTACCCGGATGTGAATAATGTATTTATTTAATTTTTGTTGTTTTTTTTTTATCAATTTTTCTATCAGATATATTGATATGTTGTTGAAATGTGAATTATAATATTGTTTAGTGTGTTAAAGTTGTAACAACGCTTCGAACAAAAGGTCAACCAATAAACAGGTCGAGATCAATATCAAATGATGTACCTTAAAACCAAATCGCAAATCTTGCTTTAACTAACAAGTTGCGTTTGATTAGCCTCTTTTAGCTACCAACCTACAGAATAGATTCTATATTTTTGTGTAAAATGACGAATGATGTATCTATATAAATATAATAAATAATATATATATACATATATATATATATTAAAATTATACAGAAACACATAAAGAAAAGAAAACAAAATCTATGCTATGTTATTCGAGAATATATAATAAATATATGTTGTAAATGAATAAAATTAATCTATGTTCAAAATTCTCGTTAATTTCACTCCATCGTCATTTATTGAAAAATTACATCTGTACAGCTTTTTTCTTTTGCCAATTTCCATGCTTATCATATAAAAAATACTATTTTGGTGATGAGTCATCCAATAAGTCTCATTGTCGCGTTATAAATTAGCTTCAGTCGTCACCCCATACCGTAGAATGAAAAGAACTGGTGAAATCAGGATTCCAGTAGCCTGAAAACCGAAAATTAACGATTTAGAACCCAAACCAAGATCTAAATCTTGCTTCAAATAATTGATCGTTTTTTCTCGCAACGAACGATTCGATTTTTCAATGGAATTAAAACGTCAATTAATCGATCAATGGATCATGCAAAGAAATAAATAATCGAGTCTGTCGATTATTCGATTAATCAAGGTAACATTCGGTAAAAATCGTCAATTGATCGAAAAATAATTGAATCGAAATACAATTCATCGAGAACCTCGATTAATCGATTAATTGCAAATACTTGGAAATCTTTAATCTACTTTTGAACGACTGATATACCTCGATTTCTCACTAATGTGAATGATTAGCAAGATAAAAATAAACAACGTGCGCTTTTTTGAGGCGTATATCAATAAAAAGACATTTACAAATAAAGAGTACTGAAACACGATCCCAAGAATGTGTATAAATCGTTGAATTTCAGACCTGGGAAATGAATAGAGTCGCATTTTACTGTATAGACGAACTTTCATACCTTGCTGTGTGCATTTTTGCTCGTCGAATTTCGATCTGTGACGAGAGCACGTGTCTTTTCGCTTCTGTAGCTCCTCTTCGGAAAGTCCAAGCGCTTCGTAGTACTAAAAGAAAAGAATGTAGTTTGTTTATAAATTGCAAGCGCTATGAATTAAGGTCACGAAGATCATATCAACATCTATTCTCCTACATTTTGGCATTCTAGACAAGACCATCCGTTCAGCAGTTTTTTCTCAGCCTGTTTGCGCACAGGACTTCGTTTGTATGCGTACGTGGGACTCGCCGCCCTCTTCTTTGCTGGTCTAAACACAAAAAAAAAACCAGTATTAATCAGCCAAAATTTCTCTCTGCCACTGCAAGAAACTTACTTATCGTAATAATCCCTGGCCAATTTCTTCCTCGACGGAGACTCTCCCTTAACTTTCTCCGAGCTAGACGGAGACACTTCTTTGCTATTCTTCTTGGGCATCTTTCTCAGGGATAATGACTTAGTTCTCGAGCCACTGATCTCAAAATTCGACTTTTTCTGCGACCAGCTTTTATTAGCAGATACATTCTCCACGAAAAGAGTATCGTCGATGATTTCAGAGTCATCGATTCTCCCCTCCGCCAAACCAGTCGTCATTTCCTCGGCTGCCACATCTCTAGAACGAGAAGGCGATTCACTGCAGCGAGTCAGAGCCAAGTCAGGCTCAAAAATCGTCATCTCTGTGTCCGTCTGCGCAACAGGGTCGTTTTCTTTAATTATTTCCGGATATCTGCTAGACTTCTCAGTCTCAACAGCTTTGGACGAAGAAAGTGAATCGCCGAGCTGAGTGGAAGCCAACTGGGGCTCGAAAATCGTCACTTCTGTATCCGTCCGAACAACAGGATCAACTTTTTTGACGACCTCTGCATAATTTCTGTTGAACTTCTTCTGCAGTGTCTCAGCGCTTTTGTTCCTTCTCGCTATTCTCTGCTTCATTTTAGACAGTCCTCTGTCTTGGGTCGGACTGACTTGTATCAGACTGTCTTCTACGCAGCTGTTGTCTATCTGTGTACAATTTCTGGATGCCGAATATTTGCTCTTTGTTTCCTTGCCCGTATCGCATACATCGTCGCAGATGCTCAAATCCGTGACTTTCTCAGTCCTCAAGAATATTTTGCTCTGTTTCAGTTTTTTTTTCGACCCTAAAATCACGTCTGTACTAACATTCTGAATCGTACTGAATCCCCATGTGTTAACACTCTTTGGCGTTTTTACGATCGTCGCGTCATCTGGAATCGACGCCTGCGTCTCTGTTACAGCGAGAGTCTCAGAGTTTGAGGTCGTCCTGGGAAAATCCAAAATAACGACAGACCTCTCGCTCAGACTAGGCGAGCTTATCGGAGGAGATACAGTCCGGGCTGATTTAGCCTTTTTGGAGCTAAAAATCGGGCTTTTTGATCTCTTCGGCGTTAAATTTTGGATTTCTTGAAGCGGAGTCGTTTGATGTTTCAAAAAACTATCCTCCAAACCCTGCGTACAAAAGTCTTGTGAATATATTTCGTAACTCTGTTCCAGATTCGGGTTTCCCTCATCTGCGCCTTTTTTTCTCACTGATTCAAGACCGCTCGGTACTTTTTCCCCGTTCGTTACGACACTGGAGGCAGCAGTTTCACCCGGTTCTGACGTTTTGTCGGTTTTTTCGACGGCTACGCCGCATTGGGAACATTTACTGTAAAAATTGTGTTATTAAAACTTGGAAAGGGTAGAAATAACTCCGGTCTTTCGATTATACATTGGACAAATTATGAATTTCAATTCAGATTGGGAACTGATTCAACTTACGATTCATCGTCTTTGGTATCGTCATTCATCGACTTCTTGGCGCTGACTTGAACAGCTTCATACTTTGCTTCTACTTCTTTGCAGTAGTCCAAAAGCGCTGCAGAAATTGAATATATCAAATTTTTCAACATTGACTAAATGATTTTACAATTTGATTGCGATTTTAATTTCGTTCCATTAATTCAGTGATCATTTTTTCAATCGGGTCCCAAAGACGCGAAAGAATCTATTGTTTACGGATCAAACAAAAGAATAAAAATAGAAGCTTTTACCGCCGAATGAGTGAAAACTTACTTCGAAATTGTCTAAATACGTCAGCTAGACTCTGTTGGAAAGCTTCGATTCGGTGATCCCCCGTTTTTTGGCATTCTATTTTGTTTACATTGAGAGACAGAGCGTCGTTCATATTGTTAGAAGACGGTGCGAACCAGATAAAATTTATAGGTTATGTGGCTCTTTGTTGTCGTCTGCCTCGGGACAGGGTTTGACTGTATGCACATACAAGTATTACGAGTCGCAACCGTTCAATACGTTTAACCGGCTTCCTAGAATTTTCTAGAGTGATAAATGAAATCTGGTCGGATAAATAAATGATACAATCATCGCTAGGCGTCAATGCGACCGATAATTATTATTCTTTCAATAATACAATTTATTATACAGAATTAATGAGATCGTAATACGCATATAAACATAGAGTATGGTCAGCTATACACATCAATCCAACACCATTTATGTATAAAGAGACTCGGTTGAGTCTCGCGCCAATTTTCTTCCTAGTCTTCGTCGTTCTTTCTTTGTTTTTGTTATCTTCTTCCAACAATCGTTGTAGTCCGTAAACGAGCTAGACGTCCGATAGGTAGTTATCGATTGTTTAGTGTTTCGATAGGTCTTCGCCCGTATTTTGTTTTTTCATCGTCTTTTTATCTCTCTCTTATATTCGCCACTTTCTAACCTCCTTTGTTTTGTTTTCCTACTGGTTATTTGTTGTTGTTTTGTTACTTCGTTGCCTGAGTTGCAAACAGCTTCTTCAATCTGAAAATGACGACAATAATAGTATTCACGCATATGTATAGGTATAAGTATGTGTTCGCAAAGTGATCGAGGACAATTATCTTCAAGGAAACTGATGCGAAGAAAGAAGAAAACAATTGCATCAAACAAAATTATATATTATATCCGTTGATCTGTTAACAACTCTAAATATTCCGAATGTATTTATGTTGAGACGAATAAACAGAATTACTGAAATTATAAGTCGTTGTGTGTTGGAATTTTTGCACTATATCTACACATAATCTAGACTAAGGCTAGCTGGTGAACAAACTGACCAATGAACGTTAATTTTCGTCAATTCTTCCGAGTCTTTGAGGATTTTTTTTTCTGTTTTACCTTTTATTTTATTCCTATTGTATTATTATATTTTTTTCCCCTGTACCTGAAGACAAATATTTATTTATATACATTTCGTTCACAATCATACCATTGATTTGCGATAACAGAACTGACTGGAGATTTGTCCAATTGTTAAAGTTATGTCCAGTTTAGTCCGATTTTTGAATTAGTAGTTAGATAGAAAAAGATTTTTAGCGCAATTTAGGTACTTTTCGATATTCAAATAGAAACCCAATATGAACAATGATTTAAATAATACAAATCAACTGACCGAAATATGAAAATTTGCGTGTCTTTGATCAAATTGCATACTAGCTGGTAATAAAAATACAAATGTTGAGTCTTTTCTGTGAATATGTCCACGGCTTACTCGAAGGTCACCTTGGTTTTCGAAATTATTCGTTGGCAATCGATTAATATAAATCCTGCATTCCTCATATTCCGAAATTAAAGCCACAATCACGGCTACCGCAACGTGTATATTTTACCCGCTTTCAACGAACAAAGATAACACGATGCAACCGTGACTGTGGTTCAATTTCAGAACACATATTGAAATGAAGAACGCGAGTCAATTACTATAAACTCCGAAAAAAAACGATATTTCGTTATTACTAAACAAACTATAAAACTTCAAAACTACTGACACACAGATATGGAATGGAAAAAGAAATCAATATCACATACACAGAACATAATCGAACAACGAACAAACTAAATGAGATATTTAAAAAAGCATGTTTTTCTTTCTTTTTTTTCTCTCTCTTTAATCCAATTCTAAATAAAACATTTCAAAGATTATCCTAACGATTTTTTTTCTTGTTTATATACAGAATATTAATATTATTATCATCATTATTATCATTATTGAGAACCGAATGAAGAACTTTGCGCCGAAGTTGAGGGGAGGTTTAGCGTCTGAGTCGGTTTACCTGGGGGTCGGTTTGTCGCAGGGGAAGGATCGTAGCTTTCCAGACCGTATCGAGACATTAGAGCCGACAGAGCTGTGCGAACACCCGTCGTAGCTAGCTGAGACCATCTCATTGTACTGACCGCGTCGTCACCCGCGTAAACTGCGTGGGCGTCGAAGCCACCCTTTTGTCCCATTACGTTCATTTCTGCATGAAATTCAACTCTTAATTCAATTTCTCCGATCTCGAAGAATTCGTTGAGAATATTCAATTACCGACCTGTAGGCAGAGGATTAAACACTGGGAGATGGGACTCCAGTCTTCCGGTCGGTCGCGTGCTCGCCGCAAGCCGTAGTTCGGACTGCAGCTCGCCGACGAGTTGAGCCGCTTTATGATCGCCCTGAAGAATTTTATCGGAAATGATAACGTAGAGGTGGGATTTTATGATGTACTCACTTCGTTGTCGGAGCGAAGGGACATGAGGTCTTCGACTCGTATCGGTCGTCCATGAGCGAGGGCATTGGCCAGGGAGTTTAATTTCCTGGCGAGACTTTCCTCCGCGTTATTTTCAACGTAATGAGCTCCCGACTCTCCCTGCTTCTGATTACCCCTGGATTTTACAGGAGGTGGACTGTTGTAGTAGTACGACGAGGGAGAGACCACAAACGGAGCGCTACGATTGAAGAGACTCTCTCCTCCGAAGGGGGGTTCGACCCCGATGCGATTCCCATGAGAATTATACCCCGCTTCCATTTTCAATCTTTTCGATGATCTGGAACAATCAAGAATTTTATACTCGTAGATCGTCACTTAATTTCTTGGAGATTGTGATATCGAGTATCGTAGTGGTCCGAACATAAGTCAAGAGCAATTGAGAATCTCGACTCATGTTCCGAACAATACGATACTTTATATTCAAGCTTGGGAGTCAGCGAGACAGAAAATTACAACAATTTTTAATTTTCGACTTGAAACATTCCGTACAACGTTAGTGAAGAAACTTGGTAGTCGTGTACCAAGTACATTAAGTACAGCGTACCAAGTACATTAAAGTACAGTCGACCACGTCCCTTGACTCAAACGGCAGCTCTATGAGATCTGCAGCGATCAAAATTGGATCAGATCATTGTCAAAGTTTGTTGTAATGGGAATAAAACAGGAGGAATTGTCGGTCAGAATTGCAGGGTTTTTAGTAGTGCATGCGTGAATTAACAGAGAATTAGTAGGTTTGATGATTTCCTTCCACCTATTTTGTCAGATTCGTTGGATTTTAGTTCCAAAGTATTTTAATCATGACCAGGTGACTGGATGAGTAGAAAGAAATCAACGCGAGACCACAAACATATCAACAAACACATGCAGTTAGTAGTACAATGAGGATGAACAACAAGTTAGAGCGTAACGATGAAAGTTGCTAGTGAGTTTGATGACTATCGTCGCTGCTCATAATCTCGATGAATGATAAATCCCTGATTACTTGAATGCCAATAAACTGAATGATCTCAATTGCTAACAAGCCCTGTAATCTAGTAAACTGTTGTCTCGCAGAATATGAATAGTTTAAACTGATACAATATTCATTGATTATATGCTCCCGAGTAGTTTTACCCTGAAAATAGACACACTGTATCCTTCTCTTTCTCACATTTGATATATACATGAGATGATAATGATCGAGTAACAAGGAAGAGGTGCGGTTTTTTTTTTATTTTAAATATTTTTTCTTTTCTTCATTTTATTATTATTAGTAAGGATAAAAAAAGCACATTCATTGTTATGTTTTGTACAAATGTAGCTATGGACCAAACGGGACACCCTGTGTATGAAATTAATTATAGTTAAAAAATAAAAAATGTAAAATAATCAAATTACCTATTCACACCCCTAAAAGTGTTATAAATTTTTCCCCTTTTATCATTCGGCCTCAATACTATTACCGCCTGAAACATAATTATTATATACATATATATTTTTTTTTAATTGGATAATTTAACAATAGTTCATTCCTTCTTCTCATATTATTATTGTCTTACATTATATACATATACATGGTGGGTGAATGGGGGTTCACGTATCGGACAAAGTACATATTCTGTGTCACTCCTGCTGCATATATGTTTTGTAATATCAATAATTCAGTTCTGGATACAGGAAATCGATTGTTTATAAACGACATTAGATATATAATCGAAGTCGAGTAAATATGTTGGAATGTCAACTTTTTCCTTTTTTCCTGTATATTTAGCAGGTATTAGATAATTGGGAATAAACAAACGGACCAAAGTATACAAATGTTATCATTAGAGATTAAATCCCTATCTGGCATAGTTTCGTCACATGTAGTATAATGGAACTCGTAGAATTTAAAAATTCAGAAACCCATTAGCTGACTTTGATTTATATGGAAATGATAAATTCGTTCCTCCGAAATTTGTTCTTTTTTTACAATAATTTTCTATAGAGATCTGACTTTAGCCGCGTTTGGAAAATTTGAAATAGGATAAACTAAATTCAGCAAAAATAAGTTCAGCTCTCCGAATAATTGAGCCCTATTTTTCTTTCAACAATATTTATATTTTACTGCATTGCCCGCAAAATCGGGAAGGAGTAAATTATCTCCAATCTAAATCAACCCGGTTTTTCTTTACGAATAAAAATTGATAAAAAATAAAAAGAGAAAAAGGTAAATCAACTTGAATGGAAAAATAAAGGCAACATAAAGACACTATTTTTATTGATTAAGAAAACTAATATGTATAATATTTCAATACTTATAATTTACACAATTATTTTATTATAATCATACTTCCCATAATCCGTTTTTTTTTCTTCGTGATGCATGGATAACAACAATTACTATAATAAAAGTTCAATCAAATCTCACAATCTGAGAGGCTAAAAAATAGAGAAATCTTTAGTGAATTAGTGAATGTTCGTGCAAAATTTGAGATACAATTGTAGAATGTTTTTCTAATATTGATTAAAAAAAAAAAAAGAAAAAGGTCAATTGAAATAACGATCAAAACCGACTGAACAAGTTGATTTTCGCGTGACAGGGTCTAAATAAAAAGTTATTTGAACAAATTAAATCAAATTTCAATCCGTTGAGACGAAACGATTTAGAAATAAATCTTTTTATATTATGCATAGAATATGGCAGAAGATGTGACACCGATGTACTTTGCCCTATTTATAATCTGAAATTTAACAATAAATATATTTGGTGTAAAACCTGATTCTCTTATACCGTAGACAAAAGCTAAAAAGAAAAAAAAAAGAAAAAAAAAGTGGTTCAAAGGTCTCGAGATCCCTCCGTCGTCTTTCAATAAGAGATATAATACTTATTGTTTAGGCGTTGTTATATATTTTTTTTGTTGTAGTTTTATTTAAAAATAATAACGTAATGCCAGTATTTGGGGGGGGGGGGGCTATAAACAATTCATATGATAAAATGTTATAATAACATTAGAAAATTCATTCATTATCCACAGATGTGTGTCGTGTAGACTGTATGGGAGGTGGCCAATTATTTCAATGGTCACTCAACAACAAAGTATATTACAGCATATTTTTTTTGTTTTCGTTCTTTTATGTAATCATAACAAGATACAATTCAAGAAGAATAAGAAGCAAATTGAACTAGGTATTATTTAATAATTCATTTCATTTTTAAACTGTATGAATGGAAAAAATGATAAAATGCTATTTATTGATTGATGTCGTGAGTAAGTAAAAAAAAAAAAAAAAAAAAAATTGAATAAAATTCTAATCTGCATTTATTTTTTTTAACCATTCACACACACACACACACCTATTTTATACCTATGCTCATTAAATATTTATATGAAATTATTTTTCTTAGTTTTCATTTTTCATTTTATACAATAGTAACAAACAAATAGTTTTGTGAGACACAGCTTATCCAAGATTAATATAATTTCCGTATTATATGTAATAGTTAGTATTTTCATTGAAAAATACACAAATTAATCGATTATTTTTTATATTTTTTTCTGATAATTGATAATCAGTTGGATACGCTGTGACTGTTGTTCAATTATTAACAATAAAATATTATCCATCCACGGTTGGGGGGGGTTGTGTGTCTGCGATAATCCTCCGACAATAATTCATGGTCGATATTTATCTATTTTATTTTATTCCATTTTCTTCTTCTTCTTCTTCTTCCTCTTCTCTTGATTAGAAGGTATCCCGTTTATTTTTTATTTTCTCTCTCACAGTCTTCCCCCACAGCACCGGTACGCAGTGAAACCCTCTGCTCGCGACAGTAATGTGACCCAAATGTACTTTTTTTTTTCTCCTTTTTTTTTTCTTCCTTGTATTTACACTACATCAATATCTTACGAGCTACCGTCCTTCTCCTCCGATTCTAAATTATTTATATTATTGTTATTATTATTTATTTTCTATAGTATGTTTGTTTTATTTTTTATCATTACATCCTAATAATTGTAGTATTTCAATTTTCTTCTGTTCTGTTCTTCTGTTTTTTTTTCAACTGAAAACAATCTCAATTCTATTCTCACCAAATTATTCATTCTTTCTTTTGGTTCCTATTTTTTATTTTTTTTATTTTACATTCATTTTCTTCTATATAACAATATATCATCTTATCAGAATAGAGAAGTTTTTTCAATCCTTTCCATCGCTCCGTTATACACCAGCATTTCATTACAATATTTACAACTAAATTGATTATTTCTTCTTCTATTCCACCCCGTCGGTATTATAATTTTTCTTTTTCTTTTCCTGTTCCTTTGTTAACTATCTTTTTTTCATTTTTACCCCAGGTATATAATAAATGTCTCCATTATTGAATCTATTTATCATCTCATTCGATACTGTGATTATATTTATCGATCAAAATTTTCAGACATTGAAATTTACGAAGGAAAAACAAAAATCTACCAAGTTATAAAGAGTATGAAAAAGAAGTTGATTTTAATAGGCGAGAATAGGGCATCACTTTCCATTCTACTGCGATAAGAATCAAAAAGGCACTATTATCATACGTTTTTTTTATTCCTTTTTTTTTTTTTGGTCAGAGACTGTAAAAATCAGAGACAAGAGCTAAAAACGAAATTCTTTTAAAAATAAATCAATAATCATCCACTAGTAATATTATTGTACTCTTTGAAAAAATTCGAATAGCAACTAGCATCATTTTTTTTTTCTACGTACAAATTTTGTCCTTCCTAAATCAGTTTGTTAAAAAAAAAAGAAAAATTGTGGACACAAAAGAAAAAAGAAGATAATAAATAAAACCAGAATAATGGTACTAAATGCAGAGGATCTTTTGATAAATCGAATATCCTAACTACAAACGTAGACTGGTATAGTAATTTCTTGTTTCGTTTTTAAATTCAAATCCTCAGGATATATCGTAGGTCGCGCTCTGGCTACTACTACTCACCCTCCGACGTCCGACAAGTCCTCAACAGCCTTGTGGGGGCCACCTTTGTTCGGAAGAGGAAGAAGCGGTACTTTTCCTCCAGATACTTCCTGCTGTTCTCTCAGCTGACGTCTGCGCTTCTTGCTCCATAGCTCGTGGCAGTCTTGCCAGGTCGGTAGCTGAGGCGCTGGCATCCTAATGTGTTGCAAAATGACGATGTAGCTCTTTTCTAAACGATAATACCGAGAATGGGAAGAAAATTGTATTCCACAAGAAGGAAAACCTACTGTTCCGGTTGGATGTTCTTCAGCCAAGAACTTTTCAGAGCTTCCGCAGCAGTGATACGTTTCTCTGGATCTAATTCGAGCATTTTATCAAGTAAATCCAGAGCCGATGCCGGCATGAACGAGAAATCCTCTCTCAAACGACGTCTGTGAGATTTTTTTGGCTTCAGCGTGTGCCACAGAGGCAGTTTTATCACAGTCGGCCATACGGCTGGCGTCGGAGTCCCACAGACTCGGGATATCATTTCCAGCTGCATCATCTCCACGTTTGCCTGTTATTTAATTCGATGGCTCAGATTCTTCGGTTTTGTGAATGAAATCATTAAGAAAGACGATTCGATGTGTTCGTTAAAAATACCTGGAAGAGAGGCTTTTTCGAAAACAGTTCACCCAGAATGCATCCGCAGCTCCACACGTCGATTGCCGGTCCGTACCGTTCTTCGCCCAGTAATAATTCTGGAGGTCGGTACCAAAGGGTGATAACTTTATTGGTGTAGGGTCTCTGGCGATCCTCAGCGTTGTAGAGTCTGGCGAGACCAAAGTCGGCCAGTTTCACCTCGCCCCTGAAAGATCGACGGGAAGAATTTAGCGAAAACCATCATCGTCGGAGATTACGAAAGAGATCCGGGCCACGTACTTGTTGTTCATCAATATATTCGAACACTTGATGTCGCGGTGGAGGAAATTCTTGCTGTGACAATAGTTGAGACCGTCCAATAGCTGCTTCATTATACTAGCGTTGTTCATCTCGTTGAAATCAACCATTCCGGATTCCAGCAAGCCCATTAAATCGTGGTCCATGTATTCGAAGACGAGGTAGAAGGAACCCTTGTCCTGTAAACAGTCGCATTTTTTAACTCCAATAAATTATACGCATCAGGGGACGAGAAGAATTTCGACTTCCTCAATCCTTAAGCTGCGTACCTTTCGAAAATCTAGGGCGTCTTGTTTGTCGGTGACAATTTCCCTGAGATTGACGATATTCTTGTGGTTCAACTGTCTGAGAATTTTTATTTCCCTAACAGCGGTGATGGGGAATCCCTCTTTCTCGTTCTCCAATCGGACTTTTTTCAGGGCGACCAATACCGCGGCCCTTTTGTCCTGGGCTTTATAAACCTGCCCGTAAGTACCTTCGCCGATTTGCGCGATGACTTCGAACACATCTACGCATCTCTCCCCCCAGTCTTTACCCCCGGAGGCCGACATCGGCGTGTGACAATTTCTCGAGCCTCTTCTCTTCAGTATTTTTGGCCTCTTCAACTTTGGTTTTGGCGTTATTCGGTCCAGCTTTCCGCGCGGGGGTGTGGCGTTCGGGTCTTCTTCTCCGCTCAGGTCTTCGGACCCGGGCACGACTAAAAAAAAAATAAAAACATTAAAATCTGTGCAAGAGAGACGACTGAGAATTCTCTCACCTGGAGGCATGGGCAGATCCTTGATGCCCTTTTTCAGCGGAGGTTTGGGAGTAGAGGGTAAGAATTTGGCCTGTCCCTTGCCAGGTGGACTGGGAGACCGACTCGGAGGCGAGTCTATGCTCTCAAGATCGTTCTGGTTGATTCCAGGAGGTAGAGGAAGTTTCGAGAGGCTCTTGGTCTTAAATGCAACAATAGGTGGCTTCGGAGGGTCTATAGACTTGAGAGGAACTAGATTATTGGGTGTATTGAATTTCGATATCGCCGTTCCCGCGTTCGAGCCGAGGACTGGAATCGGAGGTGGAGGAATAGACAGATTGGGAAGCATCATTTGCGAGGTCTGAACGGAACCGGCTACCAAAACCGGGACTTGCGAAGGCCCAGCTATGCCGTTGGGATCCGATTGCGGGGGGAATATCGCGCTGCCATTACCTGTGGTAGCGATGGGGAAGCTGTTGGCCATACTCGGTATGGGAGAGCTGTAAGCAGTCGCGGGTGGAATCGGGGTGAAATTTGTGACCGGGGTCGAGGGGGTCGTGCCGATCGGGATCGGCGGGGTTTTGCTAGCCATGGAATTACTGTCCTCTGTGATTCCAAGGGCGCTGGGCACGGGAATATCCACGACATCGATGTTGCCGTCGTCAATCACGGAGAGGATATTCTGCACCCTGTTATGGTCCGCGGAAATTTCCCTGACTTCGTTGGGCATTTTATGCTCGGAGGAAGTGTTGCTGGTCTCTTTGTCGTCGGATCCTTCGATGATTTGTACTTCGTCCTGGTTGTTCGCCCTCTCTTTGGCGGCTTGTAGCCTCTTCAACGCCAGTTCTCTGTTGTTTCTGTCCTTCACGAGCTCCGCGAACAGGCTGGTCTCGCTTATCTTTGCTCGACCTCTGAGGTTCCTCGCCGCTATGGTCGTCGGACTGCGAGCCCTCGACCTGTGCGGAGAAGGGGATGGTATTCTGGATGGGCGGGGGCTCTTGGACTTGTGTTTTCTAGCAGACTTGTGCGTCTTGCTCGGAGAACGCGACTTCTTCGGGGATCGGCTTCTTCTCCGGGAACGTGATCGAGACCTGGAAGCCATCTTCCGCCACCTTCCAGGGCTTCTCGATCTCGACCTCGAGAGGGGTTGGGGAAGTCTGCTGCTCCCAACAGGGCTCCGCGTCCCTCTCGACTTTCTCTTGTCCCTCCTGTCTTTTTCGTGATGCCTGTGCCTGCGGTCAGGGTCCTCTCTTCTTCTCCTTTTGCTGGGGGTGGGACTAGGCAGGGGCTCCCCTCTCCGCCTGTGAGAGACCGGGCTGGGGCTGAACTCCCTCCTCCTCATCTGAACGGGACTAGGACTGTGTCTGATTCTATGTTGCATGGGGCTGGGGCTGAAGTCTCTTCTCCTCGGAGGACTGTGGTCCCTCCTTCTCGCGGTGGGACTCGGACTGTGAGGATGTCCCTGCCTCCTTCCAGGTCCAAGACTGGGGCTTATGCTCCGCCGCATGTGGATGCTGGGGCTTGGTTTCCGCCTGTCCGGACTATGCTTCTGCGAACCGTGCGACATCTTGTTCCCAGAATCCGGGGTAACGTTCCTCGGAGGGAGTAACGGCGTGTGCGGAGACTCCGTGTGTCTCACAGGACCCGAGTTTGAGGGTGGAGTAGCCTCCCTGCTGTCTCTAGGCGGAGACTCGAGGTCCATATCGCTCAACGACCTCTGTCCGTGCGGGGTGGCTGGCGAGATGGGCGAGGTGCTGTCCTTGAGGGGAAGGGGTGGGGAGTCGTGCCATTGCTCTCTCTCGTCGGGTTTCTCGTGGTCTGGGCTGATGATTATTTCTTCAGGAATTTGTGGACTAGGACTAGGACTCTGCCTCTTTGACCGTTTCTTCTTCTTCTTCCCAGCGCTGGACGAGGGAGAGACGGATCTCTTCTTCTTCTTCTCTCTCTTATGTTTCTTTTCCTTCTTCCTGGGATAGTGCCTCGGTTCCTCCTCGTACTCCTCGGGCGCGGGAGCCGGGGTCCTGTGCATCTGTTCTTCGGCGGGGGAAAAGTTACGCGTAGAATGTCTGGCCTGGACCGGAGGCGAGGGGGATAAGCTGATCGGAGAAGCGCCGAGGTTGCGACCGGGGCTTCCTCCACCATAGTATCTCCGCTGGAGAACGGGCTCTCTTATTTCCCCGTCGGTGAAGCTGTTGGCCCTGCTGTCTTCGGACTGGATTTCACCCGCCTCTGGTTCGGAAAGGTCCTCGCTACTGACGTCGGAGTACTCGACCAAGGGTTTTATCACAGAGGACGCGACCGTCGGAACGCTGTCTAGTGACTTGTCTCTGGACCTCTTCTTCTTCTTCTTACCGGAGTTCTTGCTCTTTCCATGCCTCCTGTGACGCTTTTCGGAATTCTGTTCAAAACTGTGACGGTTTATATCGCTGCTACCGATGCTCTCTCTCCTTCGCGACGATCTAAACCTTCCGTTACGTTCAGCACGCTCTACGTCACGACTGCTTGGCATGTCACCTACTGAAACAACACAGAAAACGGTATTGGAGTAGTTCGAAACATGTTCGAGCGAGAATCGCGGTGTGACAACAATATTCACCTGCATCTATTCACCGTGGGAGGTTTTTTTTTTTTTGTATAAAATAATATAAACAGAATGTAACGATAACACTAATTATAATTCACATTTTTTCAATGTAAGTAGAGTCTCGGTGTTCGAGGTTGGCGACGAGTCGTGGTGAGGCGGTATTGAGTGTGTGAGTCAAGTATTAATACACTGTCGATAAAAAGTACACACACACACAGACGATGATAATTGTTAGGGTATAGGTGGTCGGAAAAAATGTTGATGTTTTTTTTAACGATTGTTAAACGCGATAATGTTCACGCGGCGTTGATCGGCCTCGGGTTCACTGCGAGGGTTGATATACACCTTGTAACATTATTTGTGAACTGATATTCGGTCGAATGTGTAAGCAGCTTCAATTTTCCCGACTAGACCATCGAAGCCGCCATTGCGCTGACGACTGGTTGGCAGTGAGGGGAGTCGCCCAGTTTTTGCAAGATTTTTAAGCGAATTTTGATAGGAAAAAATAGGCTGAATATTAGCGAATGGGTTATTTTTACTCACATGGAAATGTTGTCGAGCGATATTCTTCCGAGGAACTCGATCCTTCGCATCGGAGTAATCCAAAACGTAGCGATGTGAATACGATGGTTACGTTCGTAGGTTCGTCTTTAGCTTCGTGGATATAGGAGCTTTTATATCATGTCGTTTTTAGACGATTCAGAAGTAATATTTAAGCGAAATTAACGTCTACGACGATAGTTTATCGATCAAGCAATCATATTTTCAATAATCTGATAGCCGATGCATCATGTATCATGTATTTTCTATGGATTTCTTTTTGGCTTTTTCATAAAGGTATATTTCTCAGGGAAGTAGGAGCCATTAACCATTGGCACGTCATTACGCTCTGACGTAATGGCCAAACGGTGCCGCTGCAAGCGGCAAAAACACGAACTTCGTCGTCAGTTATCAACTATGACAACTGTCTTACCAACTGTTACCAACTGTTCCTCAGTTTTACATATTATCTAGAATTTTAGATTGAAACCCGGGCTTTGCCCTATTTTCAATAGAAATTCTTATACATATTCAAAATTACTCAAAATTCTATCATAAACTTGTCTAACTATCTAGTTAGTCGACGGAATTGAGCTTGTCCAATTCCGCCTCCCGCGAATACGAAGCCAGTCGCCCATTGGTCGAGTCCTGTGACGGAATCTGGAGATTATATACCAATCAGGAGCGTCTTTGTGTTCCAGAAGGGTTTCTGATTGGTTCAAAACCTTCGGATTCCGTCCACCGGACTCGACATGGGAGATCGGGCTAAGAATTGAAATTTGAAATTTTACTCCCGTAAAAAATATCCGGGGATTCCCAAATCTGACCGAGTCAAATCTCTTTTTGTTTTGCAAACGTCTGCCTCTATCATTCGCGCGATCACCAGGATTTTGTCTGGGATGAGGTTTTTTTCTTCTCTCGAGAAGAACAACGACTTATCATATCGAAAAGAATGGATAAGCATTTGACTCCGTAGTGGGTCGTAATATATTACAAATTATTATTGATTTAAATTTCGGTTATGAAGACTATTATAATATTGTCCACTAAGGAGGCAAACTCGGTCTTTTCACGCCGAGCGTAAGTTCAGCGTGTCGAAAACGAGTACATGTCTCAAATACGCGAGGCGAAAAGACCGTTTCTCGGTTGCCTCTTTGATGCACACGATCATAATTTACGTAACACGAGTATATCTGCGCGCTTTGAGGTTAGGTGGAACCTTCGAAGAATCTGACATTTGACTGCGAATGCGCATGCGCGGACTCGTGCTGAATACGATGACCACCACCAAATCAGTCCTAGGAGCCAAAGTTATACTTTTCTGTACTGCGTGCGTGCGCATTCGCAGCCAACTCTCACCGTGATGAAAACTTGTACTTTCGGATCCGCTAAAAATATACGTATACATATATATAACAATGAGAATGAATTCAATGATCAATATATTGTAACAATGAGAGAAAATAAAAACTGACCAAAATAATACACGTATTTCTTTATATCCTTTGTTATATGACGTTACATATGATCCAAACATGAAATTACCGTTCAAATTTAGATTTTAAATTTGGATATGTAATACTAAATTCCCTTGCTTGGCGGGAAAAATCTGAAAAAAATCAAGAATGCTTTTTTGAGATCAAAGGAACATATTATAGGAAATCTTATAAAGCGAATCAAAAATGGGGAGGGCAAATCATTGGTCGAGTTGACATGGAATGCCCCAAACTTTCGGTTTCGGTTTCGTTTTCGGTCAAAACTAGAAGAGGAGCCGAATATCTGGTTACGGTTCCGGTTTCGGCTGAAAATCGTGTTTCGGTCGGACACTATTTATATTCATATTAGACTAGTGTTTCATAAGTCTCGGTCTTCCATGTATTCTAATTATAATTCCTATTTTGTCACTATTGTGTGCACCTACGATGTAATTTCGTATGATTAACATCATTCAAGAATTCTGTATCTACTGATCGGTTGATTTTACTCGACTATTTTCACGAAATCGTACGTATATCAATGAAAGAATGATTATTACTCGACGACGACCAGAACGAAAATAACCGGAATATTTGACAATTAAAAAAGAATAGGAATACTGTATATTAGAAAACGGTAAAAATAAATCACAACTATTCATTGATGGTGATATATTTTGCGATTTCAAAATTCTCTGTGCTACTATATTCATTTTATAATGGAAATAAGGAGCTCTTGAACGGCATTACTGTAAAAGAATTCGAATCTAAGTTCACTCGAATCCACGATTTTGAGATATTTTTAAAATTGAATAGAGCCTGTCACTACAGAAAATGTTGATTGACCTTCTTTCTTAATAATTCCTATATACGCACGCGAGACGATTTCTCGAATGTTATTTCTTAATCTTTTTGTAATCCGGAACATTTTACCGGTTCATCTTACCCGAATTAGGACCTTACAATATAAGAGTTCGCGTGTTCTTTCGCGATGCAAAGATCAATCTCTTATTCCTTAGTCCAGCGGCAGCCCCACTCTGATTGCGATTGCGGTGTGTATCGTGTGTGTGGATACATACGTAGCGAGTTCTCAGAGAGACGCGAATCCCGCTATCTCCTTGTACTCCTGCCCTGGTCTCCCGCGGTACCGAAGTCGGAGTGCACGGCAGTCATGGCACCGTTGTCGAGAGGAATTCTATTCGTTTCGTTAGCGGTTTTTACCGGTCAGATAAAGACGAACGGGGAATCATTATTAGGTTTGCATTTACATCCACAAAAATACGTTGAAATTAGTATAAATTTGAGTAATATCTTATATCGATGAAAGATGACGATGAAACAAGAATAAAAATAAAATATAGAACGTAAATGACAAATATCTCAGTCAACGTTTATATAACTTGATTTATAAATGTTGGTTTTCATCCTTTATACGACCTGCAGACCAGTACCGTTATTGCTCCAGGCCATGTGTTCCTGGTTCACCGCCCAAGATATGCCGCTACGAGTTTTCCGTCAGTGAAATTTCAAATTCAAACAGGTGAGAGAAAACAAAAGTGCCAACGTATCTGTACGAAAATGACGATTTTCTAATATTTTTAGCTTTACACGTATGTACAGATACTTAACAGATTATATCGACATTGCAAACCCTATAGAATGTTTATACCCAAACGGATTTAACCATTCGAGGAGAAATTTTTATTTTTTCGATCATCAAGAAAACTCCGAGTCAAAATGACCCTGTAATAATTTTCATGTGTCCGCAAGATCTGAAAAAAATCAGGAGTATACGTTCAGTGTTTTAGAATGTGCAGATAGTGTAGTTCAGAAGTACAAATATGAGTCATAAATTATAAACAAAGAAATCCCCAAAAAGATTTTTCGGGAAAAAATTACACGATTTATCAAATTTTCGATATCATTTAGGTGCAGTATTCTTTTCGACCTCTTGAGTTAAGGAAATGAAATGAAGAGGGTTCTCTCATCAGGGACCGAAACACTGGATGAATATGGAGTTTTCTTTGTCTTTATGATCTAATCGCCAATTGAACAAACAAACGATATTATTTAGAGTACAATTGAGATATGGGTCAAAACGACCTAGCGTTTTCTCAAAGGGTTAAAAATGTTTTCAAACAGGGATTTCCTTCAAGTCTTCACTCTATACCTGCATTATGAAAGATCAAACTCAAAACTTTCTTCAAAATCTTCACTTTTAGCGGTGTATATAGATACAATAAAGATCTAATTCAGTCTATAGCTTCGGCAAAGTATAGATAATTGATTCATACTGATTGAAGTTTCCCCCTAAATCTAGACTCATTGAATTGCTATGTGGTAATATATCGTTTAATGTAGTCAAACTTATAATAATGACCGCGAAAACATTTTTTCTTTTTTTGGTGGCCTCATCGGGGTCCCACAGACCTCATTGTCAATATATTGAGATTATTTATTACCTCGAGTACACAACATCATAGATATATCCCTTCCAGACGGTTATGGCTCGTAGTTTCACGCATCTCTGAGTCTTATGATGCTATAACGATAGTCTTCCTTTTTTCTAGTCTGGGGTAAGGTTTCTAACAACGGAAATATCGGAAAGTGATATCACGCCGTATACTTACGATTCTATACCACAACAATTGTGATTTTGTACCGAGGTATAAAAACGATCAATTATTGATCATTTACACGGTTACTTAGAGTTTCAAAAAATTCTAAGCCTCAATGTACCTAAAAATTGGGATTTTGCACTTGTTTTTTCAAATTTCATATATTAGTTATAGTTTGCAAAAAAATAATTGGGTCATATTTTTTCTTTTCTCAATTGAAACAAAATTGAAGGAAATTGAACGGATTGAAAATTACTACGTTGTGACGTCATCCATGCTAAGGTATATCTTATATACATAGCAAAAACGCTGGAATTTATTTAATTGCCTGAAACTTTTGTAATTATCATTTTTAACGAAAAATAAAATAAAAAACAAATAAAAGTAAAAAAAAATCGTTGCAAAATCCCAATTGATTAGATTGACCTCATATGTAAATCGATTAGCCGAACTATATACAGAAGATTAGTGCTCAGTATATTAACTTGAAGCATCTGGTGATAAGATTAATGACATTTCGTGACTTCCTGATGTGATAGTTGATGAATTAGTAAGAGTCAACCGTTTTTCAGCGTCTGTTATGTATCGCCTGGGAACAGTACAGAAACCCGATCGGATTGCCCGGAAGGATTTCTCGGCAATGGGATACTGGGGATCAACGGGATGACTCCAGGTCCTAAAATAGAGGTATATATTATCGAACATGATGAATCCTATTTTATTTCCCAACTACAACTTGAAGCCTCATTCATGAATGGAAGTGAATATCGGTTCGCAAGGGAATCCCTCCGACTACCAAAGGCTTCCATTGACTCTCAAAAACTACCAATGACTTCCAAACGCATCTTCTAAATTCTGAAAATTTGTTTAAACTTTGAAAAATGTATTCGAAGATTTCTAAAAGTTTGTTGGAATTCCGAAGACTTGTATGGGTTTCATAGACCATGGAGCAGGTTATTACAAATCGTCGACTGCAATACTCGATTCGTATTTGATAGATTTGCCTCGGAGATACCCTGGAGGTGATATTGAAAAACGGTTTGGGAACATCGGAGGTGTCCTTGCACTGGCACGGTATTCGACAAAAGGGTTCTGCCCACATGGACGGTGTTCCAATGGTCACCCAATGTCCGGTGTTACCATTTTCCATATTTCGTTACGAGATAAAGCCAGAGAGGTCTGGTGGACACCTGTATTACGCTCAGTCAGGTGAGCTTCCGCCACATAAAAAAAACTAACAAACCGATATCTAATTAATTCGCAAAATTTTTTGCTCGTTAGTCGCGATGACGGATGAAACGATGTAATTAATATCAATGTTGATATTCCGGTGTACATTCGCTGAAAAAAGTTTCTTAATTCCTGCAGTGGAGCGAATGAGCCGCTCTGCAGTTACACACGCCAGACACTGCAGACCGAATTATTGATCAATTCGCATACGAAAGCTCCGGGTAATTTGCATGCGGAGTTGTTTGAAGTCTATGCGAATTACCGAGCGAGGGGTTTCAGCCGTACAGTCGTTTCACAAAATTGTGAAAAAATTTGACTGAAATCTTCGATTTACTATTAATTACGCTCACCACATCCAGCAAAGAACCGATCCCAAAAATCTGAGATAGAATCCTTTTATTCCATTCATTCATTCGACTAATCTAGGGGGAAATGACTCAAGATTTGACTGACACATTTTTATCTTTAAATGAAATAGTTTGCATTATTATTAGAATATATTCATTACTTCTCATTATTTGGTTCATTTTCTCACTTATTTCTCATTATCTCAATTCTTTTCTCAGTTGTTTCTCATTATTTCAACGTTATCATTGAAATTGTAACATTCTATTGTTTTCTAACTCTGATTACATAAAGATATGAAAAAAAATGGGATGGCTGAGTATTGGCACCGTTATAGATAATTATTACACCATTCATCCAAATTTCCAACAGCGCCCCAACAAGGCGACGGTCTTTACGGAGCCTTGATAGTCCGTGAGCCAGGAAGTGATCCAAGCCTAGAAAAGACTCTGCTTATATCGACAAGATTCGAAGGACCGCTGACCCAACTTTGGCCAGAGATATCTTCACCGATTAACATTTTGGTGAACGGGATGGTACGATAAAATCATTATTCCCACGGAATGTTCACTCTGATACAAGTTCTGATTGTTATGACAAAATGTCACACAGAGAGACGGAAGTCGGGTAACCGTTGATGGAAATCGAAGATACCTCATTCGATTGATCAATGCAAACGCCATCGCATGTCCTGTCGTATTATCAGTGGCATCTCATCAGCTTCTGGTCGTTGCTGTGGACGGAGAAAAAGTCCAGAGACAAATCTCGGCTTCTCATGTCGTGCTCTTTCCTGGTACGTAGACGTCTTAACCCGTAATAATCACCCCGGGTCAATTTGACCCGAGCCAACTTTGGGCGATTACTGAAGCAAGACGACGCGTCATATATTTTCGTATAAAAATTCGCAAACATAATTTGTACATTGAATAATCGAAAAACACGATTTTCTACTAAAAAATGCATAACTTTTTCAATTATTCATATTGTCTCGCAAAAATTTAGAACGATACTCTTGAGTTATAGTACTTTGATAAAAAAAATTGTTTGTCACGGTGTCTTCCAAAAATTGTATTCATTTCGAAGGTTGAACTGGGTGATCCAGGCCTTGAAAGGATAAACGAATGAAACATGTTCATTTACATTTCCGGTTTTCTTCTGTTTGATGCTCGTTTTATTAGATTGAAAAATGAAATTGACCCGGTGTGATTATTGCGTTGGACCATCTCTGAAGCTGGTATTAATTTGTAGAAATTGTTCTTCGACCGTGAAATCGTTCGGAGAATTTCCTCCGCGTGATAAGATTCAAAGTGCATTATAACGTGGATAAAAGATGCGCGCGCATTTTGTGCGGATAGTCTGCGAATACAACCGCGGTGCAGGGGACTCGGAGAGTCAGGCAGTGCCGAGTGGGTTGCAGTATAACAAAAAATAAAGAAGGTGTTTCGCGAGTAGGGGCATCGGGGCCGCCCGCTCCGTGAAAAATCATTAAAACGTGTACCTTATACCGGCTCCATTCGCGATCTGACCCTCTCCTGGACTATCCGCGCTTCTGTCGAGTCCGCGCGTCAGTTTCTCGAGATTTTCGAAATAATCCGAGTCTCTCGAAAGCTTTAACGAGGAATTTCGCAGCGGGAATCGCATGCACACATTTTGCCTCTGGGATACCGTCGGGGTAATCGAAGAACGCGGAATGGAATGGACGAGGGACAAAACGCTCGAGCTTCTGCACGCTTATCAGCAAAGACGTGTTCTGTGGGACTGGAGTGCCCGCGGATACAGGGACAGGACCAAACGGCGCCGAGCCATACAGGAGCTGGCGGACGTCCTCCGCTGCAACACGTTGGAAATTGAGAAGAAAATAACGAACTTGAAGTGTCAGTACTCCAGAGAAGTGCACAAGATTCAAAACAGCCGAGACGTAGCCACCGGACCCGAGGACATCTACGTATCGAAGTGGTTCGCTTTCAAAGCCATGCAGTTTCTCCAGTTCGGAACGCGACGTTACAGCAAAAGGAAAAAGGTGAGACTCCGAGGTGTTTTGGATCCTGAAAATTTTCAAAATAACTCTACTCGACTCGGTTCGCATTCTCTTTGTCTTCGGGTCCACTTTTTAGTCTCGTTATCTCATATCCGTTGAGAGGATATAATTTCGAGTAAAACAAAAACCGGTTAGCGATCGCTGCACGCCATCCGCTGCAGACACGGACGCGTGTATACCGCGAATTTTTTAGCCTGGTAGAGGTGAGCAGGTGGAAGACAGCGAGTCTGAAATACATAAAAATACTTTAGCGTCCTTTACGGAGTAGCGCGATAGTGTGAGAGAGGCGACAGGGCTAAACCGCGAACGAATTTGAGACAAGGTCCAAGGGAATGGGAATCGGAGTGGGAATCGGTCCCCGAGAGACAGGCTACCGTAGTCCGCAGGTGCTTGATCCTTACCAACGGAAACGAACCCGGGGAAACAAAGGACGATATTGAAATGGATAATTTAGAAGCTTCTCGAAATTCGGGTGCCTTTTTGTTTCACCGAATTTCAATTATAACACCAATGGCGAAATTTGACTGACACATTATTTTTGATTGCTGAAATATTTCAAATCAATTCATTTATTTTCAATCATTTTTCAATTTCAAGTTCATTTTCTTCATTTCACATATCATTATTTCATTTATCTCTCATTATTTCCCGAACCATTGACACGGTTTTTCAACAAATTATTTCCCCCTCGGCCAAGGGAGTACGTCGTAACAGCAAATTCATTAATTGCAAAGGAATTACAATCACATGAAAATTTGTGTCCATTTTTTTTTTATCTTTTTAAACTCAGAATTAACGGCCAAATTCAGCGAACTATCAGTTGACTATCGCGATTTTTTTAGATAAATTATTTTCACCGTCGTCACATTGGATTTTAGGGTACGAAACAATAAACATGGTCGCCACGGGGTCAGGGAAAACCCGAGAAGTCGGGAAAAGTCAGGAAATTCGAAAGGAATTTTATGCGGTGATACGAAACAAGACAGAATAAAAGATTCCAGCAATTTTTTTTATTCTTCCTAGGTACAAATGGTAGAGAAACTTGTATAAATTATGAATAAAAAAGTATTATCTCAAAAATAATTTTCTTTCACTATTCATTCAGAGCATTATTTATTACGTACTTGAATAACCACTAATTCGGCCAAATTTGATCAGAAAAAGTCAGGGGTTTGTTGAAACTTTTTCCAGTGGCCACCATGATGAAGTAAGCACAAGAATTTCGTGTTCTACGATTTTTTCAATAGACTATATCGATATAGAAGTAGTGCAGAAATAGTTTGAAAAGACATTGATTTATCGATTCAACAAGATTGAGATACGATTTCGAAGATTAGGCGGTTCAGTGAAGGCAATTCGAGTCGAGTCTGAGAACGACTTATCTAGATAATCAAGTCTGCGACTGATTAAACAGGGATTGATGAACTTTTTGCAGAAAGTTGATCAGCTAAAGCTCGAAGAAGAAGAGTACATCGTGAGTGACATTGACCCCGAAAGCATAGCTTTTCACGATTGCAGCGACGGTACAAACGGATCGGCTACTGGCTCGATGATAAATGTGTCGCTTAGCGAAGACGCGGAGGAGTCATTTTCGACGAATACCATCAGAATGGAGGAAAGGCTCGGGGTTAATTTGATGAGGGGCGACGAGGACGCGAAGGTCGAGGGAGACGAGACCGATAACGAGCGGCGAAAAAGTAAGGAGGACTTCATAAAGTTCGGAGAGAGCATCGCGGCTCAACTCGCCCAAGTACCCGACTCGTATTCCAGGTCCGTAGCCAAATTGAGAATCAATCAGATCTTGTTCGAAGCTGAAATTGGAGTCTACGCGCAAACCAGATCCTGAATTATCCCAAGACGTACGTCGATATTGCGAATTTTCTTCTACACTCAGGACGCAGAAAAAAGCGAAGGGTACGAATCATAATTTCCACGATGGTTACAACTATATTCGTTTATTTCAACGATAAATAAGATGAAAGAATTATTACTGTGTCTCAGCTCAAGGACTGATATTCAACTATAAAGTTACTGCGAAGCTATAAAGGCTGGACGAAATTAACGTATATAATTAAATATTCGTGTAGTTATCGTTAAATAAAGCATATACAATTAGGTATTTTTGTAGAAAGTGATCGTATGCTATCACAGTGTACAGATTTTTTTTCTCCTCAATCGACAGTATTTTTAATTATTAAGAACATTTACAATATTTCATACATATTTTCCTAGAATAATCGATTCATTGAGTATCATATTATTAAGGTGAAATGAAAGTCACGTGACCTCGATATGATTTACACTTGAAATTTTCAAACGCTATTTTCTCAGCCAAAACACATTCGATTGATGTGAAATTGATATCAGTGACGTAGAAAAACTGAATGAAGGGCATGACGCTCGTGGATTTTCGAAAATCGAAAGACATAATTAGAATTTTGTGTAACAATATTGTTCTGTAACCTAAGGAGGTGCTGCCCCTCGTGGAGAGAGGCAGCACTGCCTTGGATTACAGAACAATATTGTTGAAAAACTGTAATTACGTCTCGATTTTTGAAAATCCACGAGCGTCATGCCCTTCATTCAGTTCTTCTACGTCACTGACATCAATTTCACATCAATCGAATGGGTTTTGGCTGAGAAAATAGCGTTTGAAAATTCCAAGTGTACATCATTTCGAGGTCACGTGACTTTAATTTAACCTTAAAACTCTGAACAACTATTTAGTACATTTCTATCATACAACTTCACCACTCATTTTGTATTTGAAATATTTTGCCAAATGAAAATGCTCAACTTTACGACGTAAAAAAACGTAGAAATACTCAAAATCCATTACTTTGCGTTCCTTCTTTCGTAATCCCCCATAGAAACTCATCAGCGTAATTGAGAGGGTAGGTGCAAAAGATCTGGAAAAAATTGAGGACGTGGATGAATCTTTTGATAAAATGTGAAAATGTGCAGGATGTTATTTTCCTAGTTTTTTATTATTGTTATCGTCACCAATTTTCGTCCGGACTTATGTCAGTTTTCCACCAACCCTCTTGATTCCTCCTTTACGATAGCTTTATTATAACGAAGTGAGTTGTCGATAATTAGTCAAGCTAACAATAACAAGTAAGATCTTCTAGAGAATTGTGATAAGTAATAAAATAACGAAGTTCGATTCCATTGATGCATAGTAGTGCAGAAATTAGGAATACATACTTAATCTACAAATCAGATCTAGTATCTAGTACACATATTGTCCATGAGGGGAAATCCCCTTCACTATAAATTAATGTATCAATCCATGATCAAAGCATTTCGATGCGAGTACGTCACGCCATTTGTAATCTAATTATAAGAAACGATGTATATGTATACATAATTATATAATAACAATCTTTTGTACTCGTTTGTACTTTTTTTTTACTATATCAACGCATTATGTTATCAACTTTGTACACATTTTGGTTCAATAAATCTTTGTATCATAGAAAATATAACGTCTCTCTTTATCCACTATCGACCATTTCAGTCACTTTTAAGATAAAAAAAACTTACCCATCGAACCAAATTATTCCAGGTGAAAGATTCGACTTGATCGTAGAGACTGATCAGCCCATCGGGAGGTATTTGATCAGCGTTCAAGGAATGGGAGAGTGCCAGGGTCTGGTTCACTCAGGGTCTTTGGATTACGAAGGGTCTTCCAGTTCGACAAGAGTAACGGCACCAGAAATCAACCGTCTATCCAAGGACGATATTGCTGCCTTAGAAAAAGGTCACGATTGTCAGAGAGTGCTGAACAGCATCGTTTGCTCTTTAGACACCAACGGATTCTTGGATGAGTCGATGAAGGTTGAATCTGACGAGACTTTCTTCCTTTCTTATGATGTGAACACCATTGACCATGTCATTGACGATATGACCGACTTTGCGTACAATATTTATGGGTTCACTCACTATCCTACCTATCTGAGTAAGTGAGACGATGGTTTATCCATTATTGTATGTCTTCCGTGATTTTAACGATGACTTTTGATCAGGTATGTCGATGGACAAGCCTGAGGTGGCCCAGATAAATGGAATCACGTTCAAATATCCGACTTCGCCGATACTCAGTCAGCCGGATATCACGCCTGACGAAATGATCTGTTCGATCGAGGAGAGATCAGAATATTGCATCGCCAACACGCCACGGTTTTGCGAGTGTTTGCAAATCCTCGAGGTACCAGCGAACAAGACGATCGAATTGGTGATAATCGACGAAGGTGAGCGTCCATGGAGGTTCAGAAAGTTTGCAGAAAGAGAAAAGGGAGCGTGAATCGATTCTTCACTTCCGTTATTTTAATTCGCAGGGTTTGGAGGAAATGATTCCCACACTTTCCACGTTCACGGATATCAGGTGAGTGTCGTTGGTGTTGCGAGCTTCGAGAAACCTATCACCAAGGCAGATGTGAATGCTCTTGACTCGGGAAATAGATTGCCTAGGAACTTGGATAATCCGCCTAAAAAAGACACGTTCACTGTTCCCAATAAAGGATACGTGATCGTCAGGTTTCATACTGACAATATTGGTGGGTGAATAAACGAAGCCATTGCTGACGTAGATTTCCTGGCATTTGATTGAAATTTTGTTCTCGTAGGATACTGGATGTGGGAAGCTCGCAGTACTGGAACCTTGCCGACGACGTCTAGTCCTGGGATGCAGTTCCTGATGCAAGTTGGTACTCGAGAAAACATGCCGACAGTACCGATAGACTTTCCGTCTTGTGGAAACAACAAAAAACCTGATATGATATTCGAGAACAATTAATTAATTATAGTCGCGAATTTGTTCAATACTTGTTTTTATTTATTTATTTTGTACAACTATGTAAACATATTCATTAAGAACCTTCCTTCGAAACAAGATTAGCTCGTTTATCAAATGATTCACCACTCAATCAACTTTCCCCTCCATTCCCATCTTTCACATCCACTGTTTTCGATTTTCACCCCTCCTCCCATTACTGCAATTCACTGTGAATTGCTATATTTAATATTTTCTATCTCTGCTGATAGGTATACTCCGCAGGGTATACCGACGAACGAAACGTCTCCGGTCGAGCTCGAAACGTTTATTGTACAGCCTAGGAAGAGATCCGCTTTCGCTTGATAAACTTTTTCAGTTCTTATTGTCCAGCTCAGATGACAATCGAAGGACATACCCTCAGACTGATCGCACAGGATGGCGAACCTGTGCGGCCAGTCCCCGTGAACACCACAATTTCTTTCTCTGGTGAGCCACGGTACTATACTTTTGTCGTGTTGCTGATGTTGACTCCCATGATCTTGGAATGATTTATCCTGGTCATATGAGAGCGGGTGGACTTCATCTTAGACACGATTCACCCAGTTTGGAGCGTACTGGACACGAGTCCGAGCCCTCGGCTTGTGCTACACGTACACCTAGTCAAGTGGCCATTCTCCGGTACGCCGGAGGTCCAACGGAGCCGGAAACGCGGAAACCGATGTACCACGTGGGCTTGCATCACGGAATCGTAAGCACGGAATGAATTTGCAAATTACGGACATCAGCATTTTCATCTTGCACTACAGGTGTACAATCCTCTTGACGCCAGGTGCGATCTGCCACGATCCAACGCCGTTTGTGCCAATCAGCTCGTGCCCTTGAAGCCCGTGTCTGCAGAACTCCTCAAATCCAACCCTGACGTTCGAATCACGTTGCCCTTCCAATTCTTCTCGTTCACGAATTCGATTGAGGAACTGTTCAAACCAGGATTTTACCCTCGATTCATGGGTAAGTTTGATCGTGATGATTGTACGACATTTTCATCAAATGAGTTATGCAAACTTGTTTCGTAAACGAATTAGGAGCGGTAGCAAATAACGTTTTTACCAGCATAGTTGATGGCATTTCGTTCGTATTCCCGCGAGTGCCACCACTGACTCAAACCGTCAATTCCTCGGACACTTGCAACCGAAATAATTTACCTCGGAATTGTGGGACACCTTGCGCTTGCCCACATACTCGTCACATCACATAGGGTGCGGTTGTGGAAGTTGTCGTATATGACGCAGGTGAGCAGCCTCAGCTGGTGCAGTAGACTCTCCACTAGGGTGCCAACATTTTGATCTCAAGTCTGAAATTTGGATTCTCACCCAAAAAGTCGAAGATTTCACAGATAAATTGAACCCCTCCAAAGATGAAGGCATTCGGACAATTTTCAGGGGTCGCTCAATCGAGTGAAATTTGGAATACCATCCTGGATTAGGACGATGGAGAAATTGGAAGGGTGAGAGTCCTGAAATATACAAGTTTAAATTAGTTTTCGACCCCATTGAGCGACCTCTCAAAAATGTCCGATAATTACCTTCATCTTTAGAGCGGATTATTACTTTATCTCTAACATCTTTGACTTTTTTGGGGTGAAAATCCGAATTGCAAACTTGAGGTCAAAATGTTGGCACCCTACTTTTCATATGTTCAGAAGTATTTGATCAAAAGGGGAAAGTGTGCACCAATACAGTGTGCGACTATGCAGATTCTGTTGTAGTTAGAGTCATCCATGAATGAGTTCAATTCAACTAATGGTCGTTGCAGTGTCTCTGCAGATGCTGCCGCATCCATTTCATCTTCATGGGTATGCCTTCCGAATATTGAAGATCGCACGCTTCCAGGATGGAAGAAATATCTCGAAGAGTGACATCGAGAAGGTTGTTAACGAGCATCAGATGATGCTGGATTCAGCTCAATATCGCCAACCAGCTGGAAAGGATACCGTTGCAGTGCCTAATGCTGGCTATGTAATTTTCCGCTTCAAGGCTGATAATCCTGGTGTGTTACGTGACTTGGATTAGCATTTGTCATATTCAACAGGAAATCAATTTTATCTTATACTTGCAGGCTGGTGGGTGTTCCATTGCCATTTGCTGTACCATATTATCAGTGGGACGAACGTCATCTTTCATGTAGGTAACGAGGAGGATCTTCCACCTGTACCTTCCGAATTCCCCATTTGCAATAGCTACACACCCGAAGTAGCGTGAGTGGAAACAGCAAAGTCATGGGCAAACAATGTTCAAAGAGTTATGTAATGTTTGTTTGATTTTGTTTACCAATAAAAAGAAGAATCCTGAAGTTTGGGAGCACTTACTGATGATTGTCACTTTGTTGGCACACTGCGACAATTTGTGCTGGAGGAAGGGATTGATTAGTACGAATTGATCTCACGCCCTGTAGTATTGATTGGGTAATTGAAGGTGAATGAAGTACATCGATTTATCAAAACATGTATAACGATTTATTGAAGAGCTATTCAAGCACATAATAAATTCAATGAAATGCAGGTACCTACCTAGCTACGCACTAGTGTTATTATTAATCAATTTAGTCATAAATATTATTCAATAAGTACGACTCGTCTATTGAAAAGAGAATAGTTGCAATCAGTGTTACTGACAGTTTTACGTTTGGTGGCACGTCTGAACTTTCTCAATTGCTTCAGTTCTGCAATGAAATGAAATTTTATTCATTTTCATCGACACTCGAGGCCTAATTAAGAAGATGAAATGTGGTCTTGTTCTGCAGACCATGAGTTATACCTACAGAATTCTGAGACATACCACCGAAGTATTCACCGTCCACGACTATAAATCTACATAATTTTGCCGTAATTTGCTTAGAGTACTTTTGATTAGCAGTCTTCAATCTTCTGGGATGTGATGTAAGAATTATTAACTCTCGCTTGTGTGACTCTTGTGTAATCAAGTTTTCTTTATTTTGATTAAATTTTTTCGGGCTACTTTTTCACGCTATTCTTATCATATCCTGTCCTATACACACTGGATAACGACGCTACAACAGACAGTGATAATAATTATTCACCACAATTATAATTACACGATGTACTGTTTTTTTTCCCCGTACCTCTTGTTCGATAATATATAATTTGGTACAACAATTGTGTGTTACAATAATAATTTACAACATCTATACCGCAAAAACTATATACTCTATATTTATAAATTTATGTCCTTACTTATTGGTTTATGAACAATAAAACGACCCTAAGATTTGCAGATCCTTAAAAAATCTTAGACGTTACCCACTACCAGTCGCAAGAATTGGTATAATAAATCATTAAATCAAAGGATGTTGTAGGACTCGACCGTCAGCCGAGTTTTGAGACAGGATATTTTATCAGAAAGAAAATCTCAATGACCACAAATGAATAATATTTCAAAGATTATTTGTATATCAGAACTTTTCAGTCACTATAATTACTGCAAACTGACCTGATACAACTGTAATTACACAAGTTGGTGAATTACTAATTGAGACGAGTTCAATACACGATATAATATCTATACATGACTCATGTGTAACTGTTTCAGGCCTAGGTCCAAGGTCCAAAACTGTTGTATGAACAAAAGTTAGAATTTAAAAGTAGCTAAGATGAGTTTCTTTTGAATATCCTTCTCCGAATCCACAGGATTTTCACTACTTGAATCGGTATTGAACTCTGGAACGTCAGAGCCAAACATTCACTATTCCATACCTATACCTACGGAGATGGAATCGTACACGAAGAAAGGGTGATATAAAATCTATATCCAATCAAATTGACATGACATACAAATAGATAGAATAAATTGTGGTGAATTTTCAAGACAGTGTATCATAGGCTTCGATAGTTATATCAATTATATTATGTTATATCTTACAATTGTTTATTTACAATGAGGACACGCGAAGTCTTCGGCGATATGAATGCCTGAAATGTGATTAAGCTACGCATGTGAAAACTAATTAATTCGAAATTATATAATTGAGTCGTTATTACAGAATCTGTTTATCAGATTTTCCCTAATAATTACTTTGGCCGTGAATAATGGATAATAAATCGACTCAAATTTATCATTGAATGTACATCGTCGATATTTTTAAAACAATATTGAACATCCATGTATGAAAGTTTGTTGAAGTCTAAGAGATACCGTGTGTTCACATGAAACTATAATCTAAATATTCATTCTTAACGTTTCTATGACTGTTATTATTAATGTAATTACTATTTACATAGGTAATAGATCAGATAGGTACTTATAGTTTCATACACGATTCATTTAACCAAGAATTGAAATTCTCAATATAGTATGTATGCTACCAGGTATGATAATACAAAGCAAATTTATATCAGAGTGCTTCGAACATTTTGCATACCTCTAAGAATCGAATACGAAGAATTATTGGAGTAAAAACATGACTAATGAGTTAATATTGAATATTTTTTATCTGTATTCTTCGGGTTTTAACATTGTTCAGTGTTTTTTCCTTCTTATGTATTTTTGTCTGTAAGGCTGATCACTTATATTAGGTCAATGATTGTATTTACAATAATTTGTGTAGGTACCAACATCGAGAAACACCTAGGAAATTACTATGACAGTTTAGGAAAGGTGCATATTTCTATCTCACATTGAGAAATATGAAATCGTATGTGAAGGATTTTTTTGGATTCTCGAACGTCAATCAAAGATCCGAAATTTTGTTGCATCAGCCACAGAAGGGGGTCTTCTCTGGAACTATGAGGCCCACTTATTATTTATGTAAAAGACAAAATTTTCAAGAAAGAATCCAATTCAAATAATCAAATTGAATCAATTTGAAACCCTTGAAAAATAGAAGATCAAACTCAAAGCTCATTTTCTCAATGATTGATAGAAGTATACTGTAAATTCAGAAATTTAGGTACCTAATGCTAATTATATAATTTCTGGCAAGATTTCACTACAGATTATAATTATGACAGTCGTATGACACTCTATTCCAAGTCGTATATATGTATATCTACAATACTCACAATTTGTATACTCGATTCAAATAGTTACATACATTGATTTTTTTGGTTTTTCTTTCCAAGTTACATAATTTGGTATCGCATATATTATTTTTTATACAGATAATCTTAAAGATTGAAGAGACAAAAAGCACTGCAATTATTATATTCGTTTCTAAATACTTCACCTACGACTTTCTTCAATATATATGTATATTTAAAATACAATTACAAAATTTACAACGTCTCAAGATTTATATACTTCTAAGTGTGTATACTTACGAATACATACAATTATTATAATTACAATAAGCTACGAATTCTATATCGAAAATTGTACAACTACCGCGAATTAATTATCAATTATTATTATTATCATTATTATACGCTGTATTTACAGTCAGGGTGCATCTACATTCTCATCGTCACGAGCATCGACGTTGTATAATTTCACTGTTCGGAATAAGTGAGAAAGAAATAAAAAAGAAAAGGGCACTCAGATTCATTTTCAAACTTTTTGTCAATTTCTATCCCTCATACAAACCCAAATCTATTAATAAGAGAATTATGATGGTGGCAGTGCTGGTTGAAACGCTTGAGCAAAGCGATTATACCGTAGCTGTTGGTTTGTCGTATATTTTTAGGGTATACCCGAAAAGAAATATGTAACAATAAATAATACAGGAGGAAGGATACTGAACCGAATGAGAAAACCAGCCGTCGAATTTTCATGACTGATTATTGTAGTGCATCTCGATTCATTTTGATGATATATTAAGGCCTCTTAGTTACTAACGACAGGTCATCTCACCTCTTTTCTTCTTGACCGCTAAATTCCTACTGTATTGTATAATATATGTAATGATACCTAATCAAGCAACAACAACAATACTTCAGCGTGCATCATCTACGGTTACCGATTAATTTAATAGATCGTGAATTCTCCAGCATACGTGTAGCCACTATATTTATCAGCATATTATTTACAAATCTTCATAGGAGTGTGTACAGAAACCACATTGAAACATAGCTGATGAATTTTCAATTTTAATTACAACAAAAATATTTATTTTATGATTAGCAGAATAATGATAAGCGTATAAATTTGGATGAGCAGCGATAACGGAGTCAAGATAAAAAAAAAGAGGATTATTCATCATGAATAAACTAATAGAACTTTTATGCTGACATGAACTGACAAATTTACTTCACTTCAGACATTCATTGTACCTATCCAAAATGGATGAGGAATACATACCGAGAACTCACCAATAATGACATGAGAAAAAGAATTGAAATAAGGTTATCAGCGATCAAACATGGCGCCTGTGTATCGTCGTAGTAGGAGCGAGAGATTACTTTTTGCAATTCAGGGTTGTGTTGCTATTTGAGTACCGAAGTTATGGACATTTTTCGAGCATGCCAGTCCTTGAAGATAGGTTCACGTCAATATTCTCGACAAGTAATTTAGAGAATAATAGAAAACTTGGGGTAAAGTCGTGAGGTGGACGAGTGCCTTGACCCAAACGGCCGCCATTACAATTTTCTTTACAACCACAATTCGCAATACGAATCGGATTATTAACGTTTCGAATAGGTCTCTACTTCACTGTGATGGGATTCAATCAATAACCAGATCGAAAATCTGAAAATCTGTCTTTCTTCTGTGACTGTGTGTGAGTCAAACGAGCCTTAATTATTAATTAAAATAAAAGGATATATGATTGTTGGGAGGGGATCATGCAGTAGTGCTCTCTTGCTAGGGTGACGAAAAAAAAGTGATGATAATAATGAAACAAAATCGAAATGATATTGATAATTTATTATATTTTTGTATCAACTTTATTGTTGTATCAGCGATGCATCAGCCTCATGCACCAGCCACTTTTCCACTTTCCATATTCGAAGGCATATTTGCTATTGTAGAGTAATATTCTCTCAATCTTTACTATTCATTTATGTATGTATTATGTGAGGTACCTTATTTATTTATGTATTAAATTATCACCTATTATAGTTTCGGCATGATAACGACGCGCGTTACTCTGCAACTTTTTTTTTGTTCTATCAACAAGACAAAATAAAAAGTATATTCATTTACTCAACTCTCCTTCGTTCATCACGTGTATTCCTTTCTTTCTCTATTATGTACGTAAACATGCTGCGTGTAAAATAAAATGAAATTTACCAATCCAATTACTCTGCGTGAATTTACTTTTACGTCTTAATCTCCATGACTGAATACAATATGAATTTCCAACACACACACTTTTTGCTTAGTTGATATTAGAAAAAATTTGTATTTCTGCGCTCGATTTAACAATATCCTCAATTCGTAATGAATGATAAATCAATCTTGCTTCCAAATCATTCAGTATGGCGTTGGGTAAGCAAATCAAGAGCGAGTACCTGGCACCCGGTGGCTGCTAAGAGAAAACTGAACTGTTCATCATATTTTTACATTTCATTATTTTCATCGAATTGAATCTGTTGTTACGGAGATTAAAAAATATGGAGATTCATATTTTTTAGTCATTTTTGATCGACATTGAACACAAATAACATATCAATAAGAGGACTTTCATAGTCTCAACAGTTCGTTTCCTTTTTCGAGTAGTGTCAAACGGGCCACCAGGTGGCGAATAGTCTGGCTCGAAGATTCTTCGAGTTATGGTCTGATCTGTGAAAGATTGTCAATTGAAAATTCAAGTAATTAAAGTTATTCCACAGCATTAATTTAAAACAAAGAGAAAAAGAAACGAAAATACGTTCAATAATCAAGGTAGAGAGCGGCGTTTCTAATCGCACTTTCAAATTATCATATCAGGCAGCTCGTGCTGGCTATTGGCAGGATACAGGGGTCACGCTTACTGGCTGCTTAGAATTATTTACATGCGTTTTTCGTCCCATTTCCGTGCTTCTTCTTTCGCTATATAATCACTAAAATTACTTCGCCTTACGTATCGCTATAATTTACTTAATTATTCTTAAAGATTACAAGATTCTTTCGATCGAACTGTTTCCAGGCTTGTCTCAGACCCCGAGGACACACCGATTTTCGACCCCATTACGTTTCAATATTACACACTGTTAGATCCTCGTCGCCCCACGACCATAAGACAAGACTCGAAACGGTTCTGAAAATATTTACAGAGATGTATCATCAGTATAGTATTATACATGTTGGTTGTATTACAGTTCTTACTACCCAATAAGGTATTATGCACTGTGGAGGTTTGCTATTATTCGTTCTATTGCTAGCCCCTTTTTTTCTCAAAAATTTAGATTTCTTATACACTTAGAACAAATTCTTTCTCCCTTTCTAAAGAGACTAGTGAATATTTTCATAGTGAAATTAGACGCACATACAAATTTGAAGAGAGTGTAAATATCTATCGAGTGAAACAAACAAGTACATGCCCATTACAATGCGATCTAAAGTATATTTTATTTCTTCTTAAACACGTTAGAATATCATATGACGTTTCTGAGCTTTGATTTTCCAAATTACGAACAATTTACATTTTCCAATAAATCTCTACTTTCTGCGGGCATTCATACAGTTCTCATTTCGGCGGAATAACAGAAGTAAAGAAACCTTTGCAAATTTCTTTTTTTGTTTGTTTAGTCTTCATTCCATTTTATTTCTGGAAATTTTGTTTTCGATTTTGATTGGGAAACGAAAAGTTTATGTGGTAGATGTCAATATTCTGATTCTACTGATTATATCCTGAACTTCGATTCCGTACTCGCACACATCTATCCATTATTTGAAATCCATTTAAGTCCTAATTATTTACAGTTGTAAGTTCTTGTTCATTTCCTCATTTTTATTTTAGCTCATCTATTTTCATTTTCTTCCGTCATTACTCTACTACAATTTTCTTCCTTCTCTATCGAATACGAACAATAAGAATACATAACTTTACAGCGTGATGCGATTTAAAAAAATTTCCGACATACTCACGTTTATTCTTTGCGATTATTTATCGCATAATAAGTATAATCGATTAATTGATAAACTAATTATCGTCGAAACAGGTGCTGATGCTTACAGAGAGAACATACACATAATAATAATTATTATTATTTGTAACATATAATCTATCCAAGAAGAGATTTGCCAATTGATAACGTTACGTCTAAAAGTTACACACCTAAAATATTTTAATAATATTATTATCATTAGTGTTATTAATTATCATTAGATGGCGAGAAAAATTTAACTTTTTTTTCGTTATGTTTCAATTTTGTATTGTTTTGTTGTTTCTTTAATTTTATTTTCACTATATTGAATCAAAATTCAATTCACTATCTTCATAGGTATGTAATTATCTACTCTATACTTACTAATGATTTTTATTTACAGGTAGGTACGCAGCCGCTTGGCAGTAAAAATAAAGAATGTATATTATTCAACATCCTGATTCATTCGATCGATGTTTATATCTTTAAATTTTTTCTTTTTATCAACTTCATTTCATTTAATATAATTCCATTGCATTGATGAACTCGATTCTCAAATAATACGCCAAACACACTTGTTCCCACGTAATTTTACGTAACACATAATTAATTTACAGTTTCGAGTCAGTTAATTGAAAAACAAAAGTTCATGAATATGATCGCGATAAATACTGTTCAGAAAAAGAAAACAAAAATAGTCTTTCTAGAATGAAAACTTTTAGATAAAAAAAATTCAAAAAAACTTGATTTATATGTGACTTTTAATGTACGTTGCGAATATGTATGATTTATTTACAAATGAATTTTTAACGCTAGTATATCTAGTGTACGGAGCTGAATGAATGAGACATGTTACACGCCGCTGAACTATCAACGAAACTGATAGTTACGCGAAAAACGGTTCACTCATTAAAATCACGACGGTGTTAATATTGTTCTTCAAATTAGATTTTGAAATATTTCACCATCGCTTGGATCATTAGCTAAAATATCTATTTTTCTAGACTTTATTCGGTATATTTATTATAATATTAACGTGTAAGAATTATTTATTTATATATATATTGTGTAAAAAAGAGAACACATTTGTTTGTTTCGTTTTTCGTTATCTTCTTTCAATATTTGTTCTTTCACGTCTCTCTCTCTCTCTCTACAAAATCAAATGTGACTTTTAAACCTAAATTAACGTTACACGTTCTTTCTTACTATTCATTTTCCTTAGTCTAAATCACACTCAGAATATTTTATGTATATATTTATTATACCCAACGAAATGTCTCAGATTCAGAAGAAAGAGAGTCGCTCTGGGTAAACTCTTATTTACTCAGAGAGCTAAAAAGTTCGATTTCACTCCCATCGCAAGGGCTTGCTAATCTTTAACATGGATTCTAGATTCTCATCTTCAAGGATTACCAAACTCTGAGATCGAGCTACGTCAGGCTCGACAACGATCCCAATTTCTGAATCTGGAAAAATTTCTTACGTTTCATGTTGGTTCTAGTAGATAGCCGAAAAATAAGTAATAAGTTTCGTGTTCTGTGTATTTACATTAGTTTCTTAACGGTGCATATTGGACCTGCCGTCCGTTATCATTTTCGTATCATCAACGTTGACAAAGATTTTTTCTACAGGATTGGAACAAAAGGTATCCATAATCTCTTGTACTAGGAATCAGTGACTGTCTGTTCCCACCTTTCGTTCAACTTCGGCATGGGTACTATTGGATAATTCAATACGTGATTCCCGGTGACTCGTTTGATGATCGCTCCCTCATCTTCGAATAAACGATCATAACGAGCGGAGTCGTATCGAATGTTTCAGAGCAGTGTATTGTTCATACATTATACAACGTTTGGTCGTTGGTCTAAAATAACATGGGTCTGAATAATAAAAATCAGCAACTAAATCGCGTCGTTTTTACATCGTAGTAAAAAAGACGCCGTTCACAATATTCCTACTAATTTTACATCCCTAGATACAATATGCTAGAAATTTATTCACTGCGTACGTCGTACACATTATAACTGCGAAAATAAACGCTAAATTATTTTATTTAATCGTTCCTTAAAATAATCCATCAAAGTGTAAATGCCAGCTGTTTTAAATTGTCTTTGTACGAGTTGAATCGAGGAACTGGCCTATTTAATTATTTTCTACTATTTGTTTATTTATTTATTTATTATCATTATCTTGTCTATCGTTTTTTATTTATTATTTAGCTACTTTTATTCCGTCTATTAGCTAGACTCGATCAGGCAGTCTATTGTCTCTCTTAGCGCTCTAAGGGTCCAACTTCTCATCCTATCGTTTCTTCCTCGTTCTCTTTCACCTTTCTCTATTGAATCCCACCAAAGATCGGAGAACGTTGGACCCAGGGAATTTTTATTCCCATTGATGAGGAGAGGGCGGCAGTTCAGAAGGGTGGGCCACCGTTGAGCTGTAAATCACAAACGACGTTAGAATTACGCTCCGAATCGATGATAACTAAGTTCATGCAGAGTTATTGTACGACTATTCTAAAAAGGTGAAAAATTGTTAAATATTCCAAACTCCCTGACAGCGAGCCCCATTTTGATGGTAGCTCGACGTTGAAGAATATCAAACAGAAAGAACAATTATAATTCTTTTTTGTTTTTACAAATTTATAATCGATGTGAGTGATGTTATGTTGAATAAATAAGTTTTCAATAAATTAGCGATGTTAGATTCTGTGAAGCTACTGTAACGAGAATTTATCGGAAGCGTTAGGATTGCTTACAATTTTTATTTGCGTTAGTCAATCTTCATTAACAGTCTGATATCCATGCAGCTGTCAGCATGAGTGCGACAGCCAGGTTTTATTCTCTCTTATCACGTATCGTCAAACAAACTACTAATTTTTTTAGTGCTTCAGCACGCACCTTGCTTTGCCAAGAATATTATACCCCGTAACTGAATAATAAAATTATACCACCGATTTCGCTACTTCTAGGCAACGTTGCATTCATTTTTAAAAAAGTACCAAATCAATTACATTGGTTCGGAAAATCGGATTTAAACAAATGGCTTTTATCTCCGACCATATTCGTTCAGCAGAGGTGAATAATAAAAACAATATTCTGACAAAATGAGTAAAGTAATAGAATACGGTGCAAGAGAATCTGTTTTTTTTTTTTTTCCAATAGCTTGGCAAAGCAAAATCAGAATAAATAATCTACAAAACGTGATCTAACTACAGGATTGGATGTGGGTGCAGGGTTACGGGCGATGGGGTTTTCAGTATTAAGCCTATCGTGGATATATCTATGGGGATAGTAGTTTGCATGGATTTTTCGGGGCATATCTAACGAGGTCTCGAAAAGGCAGGGATGAGATTTGGCTATTGAAATTAGCGGAATACTTTTGATTGCTGCGTAGAACAAAATTAACTGAAGGCTGCATGGGTGATCAGGCCTTCTTGATTAATAGTTTTAATTAAAGCGTTCGATTATTTATATGTTTAATATACTTTTTTCTCTCTTTTTTTTTTTTATCATGTTAAACAAAGTCAATCGTTCTCTTTATATTCTATTCCTTTTATGTATATTCTCACATATATACAGGGCTGCTGCTTCGTAACTCGATAACTCTAATGTAACAGATAATTTGAATCGACGATACTGAAAAAAAAAATTATGTAGCATCAATTCTTGACTTAATATGAAACAAAATTTATTCGTAGCCAAAAGTGTGATTCGACTCTCGGTGACCATCGTGATTGCTCGAAAACCGTTGATAACATTTTTTTCTTTCAACCCAATAATTTCACCATAATTATTCTGATAGCACAACGTTAAGTTACATTGGATTTCGCATTTTACACAATTCTTGGGAATGAATATCGAATACAAAAAAGAATGTCTTGAATCTGACCTTGTAGCATAAAGAATGAGCGAGTTACATGTTGCTAGTAATATAAAATACCCTGTATACATGTTTTTAATTAAAGGAATCTAACTATCTCTGTAATATGTATTTATAAAAAAAAAGAAACAAAAAAATTGATGAAACTAAAAAAAAAAGAAAATGAAAAAATTCCTATAATATGAATAAAAGAAACGTAATATGTTAGAGATAATTTTAATTGATTATATAAAGTACCTCTGCGAGCGAGGTCGTGCCGACTATAGCTGATTTCTCGTGTCATTTCTCTTTTCGTTCAGGAGAAGACGTAACGATTTGTAGTAGCTGATAGTAGTAGTAGTTGATAGTGGTAGCTGACAGTGGTAGATAGTTGATTCGGTAGTGGTAATGTGTACGTATACGCGGCGCACGGTGCTGGGTTGGCAGATGGCTTGCTCTAACTTGACGGCAGTAAGCAAGACGATCAAGATCAGTATCAGTCGAATCACAATGATCATTTGTATGGAGGATTATTTCGGGATAAAAACATGGATGACAAGGTAATCGCGATGATGTGATACGCCTTACCACATCATCGGAGTAGGGGTAGGGGTTCATCGTTGGGATATACTTTTACGGGACATCGTCGTAGGATCTTTTTTTCTTTCGTTTTTTCATTTCTGTTTGGTTTCACACATGAAGTTATGTACTTTCTGGATGGAAATAGTGAAAACGATTGTGGTTGTTTTTTTGTGGTTGGTTGGTTGGTTGGTTGGTTGAGGGTGCCTGGCGACTATTACTGAGCCACCAACGGCTTACCTTGCGAAACTCTTGAACGCCGCTGACTGTGGGTTTATGCACAGTGGTACGCGCGTTGTGTTCAGCTGTTCCGCAATAAATTTGTGCATTTCCTCTGTAATCATAAATACAATTCACAAATTACAATCAACATGCAAAGACGAGACACTGCACATTACACCGTTCAATTCTTGTGTGATACGCACCTTTCACCTGCTGCACACTGGTAAGTTTTCTTTCCCACAAGTCATCGAAGGTGTGCGATGTCGCGGGCTCAAAGTCACCCGTGTACTGTCTCATTCCGGCACTTGCCGTGTAGCAGCAAGTACACATGCAGGAATGGTAGCGCAGTCTTCCCTCGTCAAGATACGGGTGAGCCAGCGCGTCGACTACCGTGATTCTCTTGTCCTATGGAAGACACGAAGGAATATTAGTCAAGAGAAACGGAATACAAACATCGCTGACGCTGAAACTCTACTTACTGGATCAAAGACCAGCATCTGGCACAGAAGATGCACAGCCTCGTGCGTAGCTTGGCTACTCAAGGTGTAGAGAGCAGTTAGCGACGCGAGTTTAGGTGCCCTTCGAAGCATGTGAGAGCGAGCTCCTTCGCAGGCGTATTTCATGTCTTCCAGAGTCGGAGTTCCCAATAATTCTGTGATCAGTTCGAGCTGAAAGAGGAACGAGAATGTGTTATCGTGCGTTTCTGGGTCTGAGGCAATTCTGCGGGATATATCGAGATGGATGGTTCACCTGCTGGACTGGACTTTGCGCTTGGAATAGAATCCTTCGGCCAAGAAGTTCTCCAAAGATACAACCGACGCTCCATACGTCAACGGCGGCGGAGTAGTGCCTCGCTCCCATCAGGATCTCTGGGGCTCTGTAGTACTGCGTTACCACCTCCTGCGTCATGTGCTTGTTTTGGTCCGGCTCTTCCACTCTGGCAAGCCCAAAGTCACAGATCTGAAAAACGATTTAGTGAAAATCTGACAATCACCGAACATGCACAAGTGGAACTAGAGTTCGTGGTTTTGGTTCCATTGAATGTCGAAGCAGTAATAAATTATTCCACAGCGTCAGTCGTTAAATTAGTTTGAGTCTATAGTGACACGCGGTGAATACTTAATTGATGTTCAAAGAGATCGATCTTACCTTCAGAACGCAATTGCTGTTTACGAGAAGATTACCAGGCTTGATATCACGGTGAAGAATTCTCGAGGAATGGAGATACTTCAGTCCTGCAACAAAGAATAGAAGAAAGCCACGTTAGTCTCTGCGCAATCAAGAATTTGACATCGAATGAATAGATACAAAGGTTCCAAATCTTGGCTTGTTGAGTGAGACTTCGGCGATGTGGTCAGAAAAGTTAATTCTCCGTTAGAAAAGTTACTTAAAAACATCCAATCCAAAAATTATTCTAGAATTTCATGGACTATGGTAATATGTGTCTTAGGAAAAGGGTTTCAGTGGTCAGGGAGTATCTTTGCAATGGACGATTTGTTGAGTTGAAAAAAATTAGAAAAAAAATTGTGTTAGTCTCCCATTGAATAGTGAACAAAGTCACGTTGCAATCCTAGAAGCCTTAGCTGCAGCAGCAGCATCAGGGTTCGCGGAACGTTCTAATTAACAATGATTGAGCCTCGAGGGGGAAAACAAGTACGAAAACATTATTCGCTATTGGCTTGCGGAGCCACCGGCAGACTCCTACGTTTTTAGAATGACAAATCACAGTCAGGATGTATGCGTCAGGGAACAAAGAGTCGTTTGATGCGTTGCAAAATATGTACACCCGAATTAGTCACATCCAAGATAATTCTTCAGGGCAAATCTACGTGGAAAAAAGTCACGAATGCATCATTGAAAAAGGAAAAGGAGCTGAGCAGAAATCATTGGAACGGAATTCAGACCGTGAGATAATGATTCACAGCTCCAATGAGCTACGGACGTTGAAAGGATGAGCAGAGTTTAGGAATTTTCCTGGTCCCGTTATGAGACGGTCTGTAAAGAGGCGATTCATTGATCGTGAACTAGATTTACCAAGGATTCGTAAAGACGTCTTCGAGATCCTCGAATTTCTATTGAGAATTTTTGTTCTTCACACAATTGGTGGATTTGCCACCCATATGGCTCATGAGGTAGACCCGTAGTTTTACCACTCATAATACGTACTCGTCATCGATATGCCCTCGGGGGGTGAACAGAAAAGGAAAGAAAGTAAATAATAATAGAGAGAAAGAAGGAGAAAAGGACCCCTCACGATCAGTCGAGTCGTAGAGGGTAATCTGTTCCCTATTCAGTTGACACTTGGGGTTCTGGGGCTCAGGGGCTGCTCCTCTGCATCAGGAAACTGGGGTTTGCCCCTTGGTACCGTACCGAGGGGATGTCGACATGCATGCGACCCAGGATGCAATATGAGAGCAGGAACTCTCCGCTTGAACAAGGGCTGTGTGGATATAACAGTGAGTCACTCCTAAAACCTCGAATATCGATGACACGTAGCAATTGAATCCGAACCAACTAAATTCAAATTGAACTCACAATTGAATAGGTTTTACTCGAGAACTGTGCCAGTTATCGGAAAATCACAAGACATCATAAATACAGATATTTTCGAGGTCTACAAAAAAGCTTCGGACCAGTTTTTCTTACCTTTCACCAGTTCGAAGATAATTGCAAAAAACTTTGGGTCGGTTGTCGGAGCGTTCATTTGTCGGGGGAGTTTTCGGAGGTCATTCGCGGTGACGAGACTTACGACAATTATAGTTGAGGAGGGACAAGTTTGCCAATTCCAAACACACAGGCCAAAGCGGACGCAAAATGACCCGGGGCAAATTGCAGTACAGAGCCACACAGTGGTGGATAGAGTTAACTGCGAGAGTTAGTGGGTCCAGGTATACTGTCGCAAGTACTTGCTCCGGCTACTCCTGGCGAACGAGCTTAACACTGGCTTAACACCAGCTGAAAGCTTAAGCTTTAAAGTGGAAAGACTGAAACACAGAACGGTAGATAATTCGGTATTTTAATGAGTTGATATATTTATAGAATCCCTCGTCCATTTCGTCAGCAATTTGCGACTACGAAGAATTTGAGAAATTTGTTTTGTAGAGTCTAAAAATAACGTTGATAATGAGCCTGGGAATTTTGAGCCTCTGCGGAACCGAGTGAAGAGGATATCAAGAATAGTCGATGGAGGGTGATGAAGCGTGAACGGATGTTGTAACCGGTAGTAAAAAATCGAGTGAACGGAATGCATAAGTGGAAGGTGGAATTGAAATTGGAATTGGAAACGCGGGGGAGGGACGGGAGGGGGTGTGAAAAAATAGAAGTCGTGAGAATGATGAGATGAGAGTGAGTTTTGTACGTGCGAAGATGCATCGACCTTGCTCGACGCGGTAATTTTAAAACACTGGTTTTAGAAGCGTTACAAATTTAACTTCAGACTTCTACTATCTTCGCGCAGATGAACAAAGAGATATAGCTTTGTTCAGAAAATTCTGAAATTATAACCCGAGGTCTTTAATCCCGATACTTCCCGTGCGTCAACGTGTATATGAAGATTTTTTAAAAGCGTAGTTAGATGGTTGAATGAAAAGAACTAATAAATAATAAAAACTATTATTTATCTTGTGATAACGATTCGAAGATATCGAACATGAATTTTTGAAGAATATAAAAAATTGTCGACCTCTAAACAAGGATAAATTTTAGGAGGAAGTTGGCTTTGAGTAGGTGAAACTCTTTGAGTGATTCTTTTTTGTCCGTGAAAGTCAACCCTCAAAAATGAATAATTGAAGAGTGAAAGAAATTTGAAGAATTTGGAAATTGGATAAAGCGAATCTTTGAGAAAAATAACAGAAATGAACAGTTCGGAAATTCAACATTTCAACGACCGAAATTTGAAACTTCGACAAACTAAAGAATCTTAACTTCCAAAATGGAAAATGACTTATATTCGATAATTCTGTAATTGAAAAGAAAACAATCGGAAGTAATCCAAAATCCAAAATTTCAATCATGAAAATCTAAAATATTCAAAAAGTTTCCGAGAATGTATAAATAAATCCCAAATTCGAAAATAACAACAGTCAACAAAAAAATGCAAATATTAAACATAAAAAAGGACCAAAAAACTCAAGTTTGAAATATCGCAAAGATTGAGGATTCAAAAAATTAAAAAACCATGTTCAGATCTTTGAGCTCAAAAACCTGTTCCATTGAATATTTCATATCCATTTCTATTCCTGCACATCAGATCCGTAACCACATGCACGTCTAAAAGCGACTATGGAAATAAAGAAGCATGTGGAGAAAGGGGGGGTAAACCGGAAGAGTTGGCCCGTCTATTTATTGGCTTATATCGAGCGTCTAGACGACGGATCGGAAGCCATCGTCATTGAGAGAGAGACAGATATAGAGAAAGAGGAACAGAGAAACAAACAAGTACCTAGGTGGGCTGCAGAGCCGTAGAGGTATAATGTAATACGTAATATAATAGCTGCGTGTAGCTTGAGCAGAGAAGAGTAGCGACGGGTGCAGTCCACGTTCACATCGGAAGTCGACGGTCGAACGAGTTGAACGTGGCAAACGTAAACGGAACGATTCGACGCATCAGACCCAGACTAGACCGATAAGAATAAGATCGGATCCTAGAGATAGAATGCGATTAGTATTCGTGCTGAGACAGGGAGAAGGTTCTCACTCGCTGCACCCTTCGGTCTCCTATAATGCATTGGGTGAAATTTGTATGCATGAAGCGTGATTCGAAATTCATCTCCCGGACTTATTTCTTGATAAGAAAAAGTCAGCGAGAGGCAACAATGTAAAACACGATTGAAGACACCATCAATGGAAAACCTTGGCTGATCGATTGATCGAAATGTGAGAAACGATCCGTCGAAGGCATCGAATATAATCGATCAATTATTAAGGAAAAAACAATCGATCGGAATCCTTAATTAATCGAATAGTCGTGACCCAAAAATTCTAATGACCGAAAGCCTAGATTAATCTGAATCAGGTGAAACGTTGAGAAAACTTTTTGAGAAATTGAGGAAAACGATGCGAAAAATTGCATCTTCAAGTCGCTTCGGTCGTATAATTCACAGCTAAAAGCATAAGGAAGGAGGCTTGTGGTACTTACCGCTTACAATTAGATAAAATGGATCATAAAAAGTGCAAAATAATTTGCATTAATTATTTTCAAAGTACAGCGCGGTTCGTTTATCCTTTGAACTTGCGAGACCGGCTCCATCTAACGTACATTACATATACGTTCGTGTGTACGTCACGGTTAGCGATTTTACGTTCGATGCGGATGGGTTCACCGCACTCGACGCGTTTCCATGTGCGTAATTAGGTATATACAAAGGCGTTGACGAACGTACATTTTTTTTAATTATATATCCGATTTTATTCATATTATGATGAATGTAGACAGAAGAAGAAAACCATCGGCGTTGATCGAAGACGTCAATCTTGAAAAACGACTTATTTCTGCAATGTGTTTGTTGTACGCTCATTTTTTTGTTTTGTTCTCTCAGCTTCTGTGTTGGAAAACTTGCGACTTTTTTTTACCGAATTTATCATTCAACTTAACGTACGTCAATGAAATTGAATCTGCTACATCAATCATCAATGCTACTTCCTTATTCCTTCTCAAAAAACTAAACGATTCACGTACTTACGAAATCCATTTTTTTTTTTACTTGTTAGGAAGATTTTCGCGAACAAGAAACGCGTGTTGTTGATTTGAATGAAAGGGTTTTAATCGTCGCAACTTCTTAATGGACTGATTCATGGCTCTTCGATTCATCTCTGTACTACGATTGACGCTCTATCACGTATTATATGAGAAGTAATAATTTCTATTAAGTGCATAGAGTAGCAGACAGATACTTGTTGGGCCGACCAAAGCCGGTCAGCAACTCCTTAGCTCCTTAGCTAGTAGTAGCGAACCGTTCACGTCAGACGCCGCGAGGCTAGTGGCCGCAGCAGCAGGACTGACCCACGGGCCACCTACATTTTTACCATTATCATATTTGTCTATGGATCCAGTTTTAGAAGCAAGGGGATAAATCTCTTCTTCAATCTCTTTTTTTCCAAGCATTTTTGCATTGTTTGTCTATGAAATTATTTAATTATGGTCAAAAGTCAACTCAGAGTTTGAGATTTTTTTTTTTTTTTTACAGAGAAATGCCTGAAACAGTATTGTAACATCTTATTTTTTCAGAACTTGTGTTCAAACGTAAAAAATAAAGTTTTATGGTAATTAAGGTTGAGTTTTTTTTTTACATGTTACGATTTCATATTAACGGTTTGGATGTATCCACTGTATCGGATCACGTGGTCTGGAAAATATTCTGCGAGAATAATACGCAATTTAATCTAAGTATGCAGAAACGTCAGGAACTAATTTAAATTGCGGAAGACGAGTTTGAAAAGACACAAACTTTGGAAAAATTGGATTACTATGAAGTTGAAATCATAGAACCCTGCCTCAACAATGTCAACGAACTTTTTCACTGATTTTTTCTTTCAACTCTGAAAACTTGAAATTGATATCAACATTCTCCAGACTGAAATGAATATTATATTCAATCTTATTTTCTCCAAAATTGTATCGATTCGGTCACCGGCTCTGTGAGTTGTACTAGGATACAGAATTTCAATTTCGTCGCATACCCGGGGCCAGATCAAAGAGCGGAAGTGAAAGATCAAGGCGTTGATTCCGACGAGTCGTAGTAGGTGTGGGTATTGGTGGGTTAGGTTTTCTCGAGCGATGCTCCGGCGAGCAAGGCCTCTGGCCGGATGACGGGGTCTCGGGTCACGGATGGGTGGCGGCAGGACTGGTTTGGCCCCGGACTTCTCTTTCTCTTCGTATGTACTTACATACTTATGAAGAGGTGCTTCCATGCACTTGCTCATTACACTGTCTTCCGACTTGGTATCAAAAACCAAAAGTTGCAAATGACAATTGGGTTTTCACTCCTTTAATTTCCGATCAAACCAATTAAAAAAACAAGAGTCCATAGCAAACCCAATCGATTGTCGGACTTTTTTTGCTTGTTTTTTTGTATAGAGAATTGTAATTCAGTGATGCCATGATCAATCAAGGCGTAAAGTGCGATTTGAAATAACAGAGACGATGATAATTTGTTGGAAAAATTTTGAGTGGACTGCGTACCCGGCGGGAGAGCACTTTGTGAATATCAGAGTGATGGTAGGGAATGAAGGATGAGCTTGCAAGCTATCGGAATGAGTTGGGAAGATTTACGAGTGACAGAAACAAAATAACCCCGGTGTAAGTACTCTGACAAATACCGTTTTTGAATTAATAATGATCATCCCTCGGTGGAAGAGTGTTCGGAATGGATTGATAAAGGGGCGTTTTAAAATGTCTGCTTATATCCCGGTCTTGCAGATGAGAATCTGTCTTTGGGGATTCTTGTTCAAATTCAATAAATCTGAGGGAGACGGATCTCTCGAAGAATCAGGTGGCGAATCTCCTCTTCTTCTCAATATCAAGCAAAAGCTTCTTTTGCTGTTGCATCAATTTTCACTTGTGTAACAAAGTAAGTCGACCACTCGAACACTTAAGAAGCTTAATTTTGGCTCTGTTTTCAGGAACGCATGTCTATCGTTTTGTAGTTATAGCCATTTTTTTTTTGCCTGCTCGGAGTTATCCCATCTCCGGTTTCCTGTCTCCATAAAAGCCTGTCACATTACAAACAATAGAACTCCCATTAAAATGTGCTTGGCGTTAATATACGAGTAAATCGAGGAGGTACTTAAAATCCTGCAGTGCCATGCAGAGAGAAGTATCGCAGGTACCTACTGACGCGTGGCTCTGCAGCAGACATCGCCCACTTCATGTGGTAGACAATTATTTCTTAATTGCTGTAAATATTTAAAAAGCATCCCCCCGACTTCCTGGTTCCAGTGCTCTGTACCTCGGGTTGGTTGGAAGAACGTCGAGGCAACCCCATGAACGCCACTCATATATAACTTCTCGTGTCACCCCTGAGAACACAATCTGGGGTTGGGTCGGGGGGGTTTGTACTCTCTCTTCGTGGAGTTTGCGAATGCATCTACGTACCTGCATCCTACATATGCAAATACGCGTGTCCTGCGGTACGTATTATAATTGTGGTGACAGACGCGGGAAACTCGACTTCCCCTCCGTCCACCGTTTCCTATACCTCTGTTGCGGCATATTTGCAAATTATTCGCATCTTCCTCTCTCGACCACCCTCGGCGGTAAAGCAGGGAGTAAAAGTCTACGTTTGGTGAAACCCTCTTTAATTCATAGTTTCTGTTTCCAACAACACGCGATCCGAGTAGTTTGATGAAAAAAAAAGAGAGGTTTGAAGTACTGGAAGAAACAGGAAGTAGATCATATATAGTTACTCGAATTCAGAACTTTCGACTTTTTTGTTTCTTGTTTCTTGTGGAAGAAGAGGAAAGCAATGTGATGAAAAAAAATCAGAAAGTTGAATTTTAACCCTGATCTTTGAAAACTGCATCATTAATATATGATCCTTTGTTTTGGATCCGAGGATGTCGCTATAATGGAAGAATGGACAATTTTGACAATTTGGTTCTGATCGATGCGGATTTTCGAAACCTGTAACTGGTTGACCCTTGGATTCCATCAGTCAGGGTTAGCCACTCGATTCCGCTAACAGAATTCCCTGACATTTCCCGGTTTTCCCTGACTGATATATTTTACGATTCGAGCTGAAACCACTAAAAATTGTAATCACTTAGTTCACGTGTGATATCAAAATGCCAATATTCATCTAAGGGTTGTCGGGTTATCTGATATTTCTAATCACAGATGAAAATGAAATCGTCAAGAAGAAGAAGAGAACAATTATGATGATGATAGCATCTGAATTTCATGGCCAAGGTTTTTAAAATCCGTGGATTTGACGAAATTACCTGACCAACCGACGAATTCCCTGATATTTCCATGATTTTTCCCTGACACACCAAATTCCCTGAAATTTCCCGGTTTTCCAGACGGCTGGCCACCCTGATCAGTCTATCAATTTTCGACGTGTTCGAGAATCAACATTTCGATGAAAAATTCAACCGACGATACCTCGAGAAAAAATGAATGAATATTGGATCCAATCGAGACAGTTTTTCGATACATATTCAGGATTGATTAGATTTTGGATTTCATCGGTTGAGTAGTATTTGAGTTTTTATGGGATTAAATCTCAATCGAGGATTACCTAATTTTGCAAAAAAAATTCTAGAAATTCAAAAATTGATAACGTCGCCAAAAATGACTAAGCGTCAAAGGATGTCAAATTTGACAATTGATCTTCCGACTGTGTCGACTTTAACCAGTGACAAAAAAATCGGATAATAATTTCATTTCCACGGTTGGAAAGTGCAAACTGTAACCTGCAGTTCTGTTTTTTCGGATTCGGACTGGGATTTCTTGTGTCTGAGTAATCAGACTTTTTCTAGAAACTAGTCCCAAAAAAATGGACGCTTCGTAAAATGGGAACCACTTATGGTACGGAAATGATTGAAAAAAGGATTAAAAACTTGAAATTCCTTCTATCAATTGCATTTCAATTTTGGAATTCATGCGACCCTTCCGGAATAACTCGAGAACGAAAAATCGTAGCTCAGTTTTGCAAAAAGCATTCAAAAAAGGAGCCTCTCAGCTAGCGAGGTCACGCAAAGGGCACATCAATCGCATCACCCAAGAAGACTTTGGGTTAGCACAATGCCAGACTGTCCGATATTGGATTTTCCGGACTGCGTTGAAAATTGGGCATCACCGGAATTGGGAAGCACCAATTCCAAAAATGCACCAAATGCAATTGAAAGTTGGAATTTCAAGCTTCAAATTCAGTTTTTGATCATTGCCGTACAATAAGTGGTTCCTGTTTCACGAAGCGTCAAAGTTTTTAGGACTGGTTTCTAGAAAAACGCTGATTATTCCGCGAAAAAATCGCAGTCCGTATTTGAAAAACACAGAATTGCGGATGTTAAACCGAAATCTTTTTCCGATTTTTTCGTCACTCCGTGGAGGTCGTCAAAGTTGGAAAATCGACTGTAAAAATTAACGCTCTTAATTGATTCAAAATGCGATAACATTTGAAAAAATAGCTAAACGACCGGTTTACAAAAATTGATGAAAAGTTAACACTTCTAAGCGCTATCCGTTTTGTGAAAATTGATGGTATAACAATTTTTGGCGAAATTATAAATTCTTGAATCTCTAAGAATTTTCCTTTCGAAATCGAGTGATCCGCTAATTTTCACGGGGAGTGTATACCCGCCGGATTTTGTTGCCTGGGTCGTCTACCATCGCCTCTCCTATATCTACATTCTCATGATTTATGGCTCAGGTTAGGTATTAGGAACGAAGCGAGGGTACAAAGGTGCGTATCTACGTACACACAACCAAAGTGTGTAGATACTGCGGGATTTTGTTACAGAATACTTAACAATAGAGGTAGACACAGACATTGTGTGGAATGTGGTTGGATAAGAAGATCGGCCACGAGAACGGAATAAATGACACATCTTTGGCACGGAATGTAGCCGTAGAATTATATATAAGGAGATATGAGGGAGAAGCGTCCATTGTCCAAAAAAAATTGTGTGTTTCAGACAATTCAATTTGAATTATTATCATCAGTACGAATGAAAACAAAAATTCTGGTCAACTTTTTGAAATGTATATTGGAAGCTAATTTATTCATATACACTTCAGAAGAAACGAAAAGATGAGATGCAGAATAGTGAATTACTTTATTTTGAGTTTTTTTTCTGGATCCACAAAATCCATTCAAGTTTCGTATTGATCGATTTTGATAACTGACAATTTTCCAACTTAGTAACAAATTTTCACGTTGTGTTGACCCGAAGAATTATGAAATGAATCCAATATGTAAGTCCTCAAAAAATTGTATGAATTTCTGAAACGCCAATTTTCTACTATGCACTATTTCACTTTGTTATAATTTTGCAAAACTTTTCGCTTAGTTTAGCAGTGCAGTGGACTGTGGAGAATCATTGGTACATAGAAACGAAGAGGTTCACTATTTTTCTATTCTTTTTTCAACAGTTTTTCTACCGGAAGAACCGAATAACCGGTAAAATCTTGAGCTTATAGTTGAGTAATGAATACGGATGAATAAAATTAGCAAGCGATATACAATTAAACAACCATACCAATAATTGACGCGATGCAAAACAGCCTAAAGTCTACAGTATAAAGGTCTAGACGGTTTGAAATATATAGATAGTAAGTACGTTATCGTTTGTCTGGCCATTATCGCGTGTCATGTTGGCGTTCCGTTTCCACCAAGGTTGTGAAAGATGTGAATAGTACCTACCGGAACGTCGATCGAAATCTGTGAGGCATTCAAATGCCTATTTCGATGCACTAGACTCGTCATAATTCAGACAACGATGACGAAGTTTGATAAATATTTTCAAGGATGACATGATATTTGCATCAGTGATCGAGGCTCGAATCAAAAGAATCCAAAGAGCTTGAAGACTAGGAGACAAAATTTAGAGATCAAAAGATCCAAAGTCAGCACCTCTAAATCCTCCTTTGGGAAATGAAGTTTTAATCATGGTGTATAAAGGGATGGGCTTCGTCCTTTGACTTGTTTTCGGTACTTTGAACCCAACAAAGTACCGTTGCTCATCCCTAATCCGTCTTGACGCAGTGTAGCTTATGTTTGTACAGATGTTGCTTACTTGCTAGCCCGGTGAAAGAAAAAGGGACCTATAAATAAATGACCCCTTTAGAGAAAAATCAAAAAGGCCAAAACTGGATCGAATGAACAATACACACACATATAAGAGGGGGATAAAAAGTCAAGGGGTTCAGCCATTGAACAACATTCAAGAACCACATTTAAAAAATTACTAATTTGAAGTGATTTTTTTTACCATCGATTGCAATTGACGTCAGAGTATCGATCATCGATTTAATTTTACATTTTGAAACTGGATTGAACCACAGAAGAATCCCATAGAATTGATTGATTTATGCAGAGTGTGAAGAATATTTCAACAATCTAAAGTTTTTTAAAGTTGATTAACGAATGTTGATGTGAAGAAGTATGGAAAAAAAATCAGAATCGTTCAACTGTTTAGGTTTGTTTCCAAGATTCTCCAACTGTTCCCAAAGTCCGCGTCGAATTCAGAATATAAAATACTACAAGCTTGGAATTTAATTTCCGCTCCAACATAGCGTTTGTAATTCCAAACTTGTGAGCTGAAGACCTGTCTGATTGAAAAAGTGAAGTCGTATATATAGTATATTTCACGAGCGAAAATCGTGACTGGGAGATTCTATTCTGCACAAATATGCAAAATCTACATCCATAAAGTTTCGAAATCTATTTTTGTTTTCTCAATGTTGGATCTACTTCATTTTCTTTTGCCCCAAGTTTCTATTGTCTTACAAAAATTCAACGATCAGCAAGACTTATAATTCGATTTGTAGACTCGACATTGCAAAGTAATTATAAAGGAGGCGGTCAACTTCTATCGAAAAGTTCGAAAAGTTTGACGTAACGGTATAAGAAAAAGAAATTCAGGTTGAAAACCCTCAAGAGAATAAAGACGCGAACTTACCTCTCAAGATCTGGTACAGGAAGACCTTTATGTGATCCGCGCTCAGATGCTGTGGGCTGACGATGATCTTGTGCAGATCACTTTGAAGGAGTTCTGTGATAACGTAACTGTGATAATACGGGTTAAGGAATCAACTTTTCATTCAACATTGATACAATTTGTACGGTAGAAAATGTTGTGGCTAAAAAAAAAAAATTCACTCAAAGTATTCAGCTAAATTTTTCATTCACACGTTGATAATAATCACTCTGCCAATAAGTCGCCTGATAAAATATGCGACGCCCCAAATTTCCCCAAAAATCACTGATAATGCATTGGGGTTGTAATCTGGGCTGGCGAAAGGGTGCGAAATAGTACAAAGCAAAATAGCAAAATTTATCGCAGTCGAAACCATGAATTTCGTAAACCGCCTGGCGAGGGCTCCACTGGGGAGAACTTTACCCATAACAGTCCATAATAACGAAAATCACGATTGCTAAAACGCCTAGAGGAGGATGGCGAGAGCGACGAACAAGAGGCTTGTTATCCGGTTTAATTAGCGAGAAGTCGATATCGCCGACACCTGTGTCCCATGGGTAGTTTTCGATCGGCTAAAACTAGGAACAAAATTTCTCAGTCAGCCATTCCCCGCACCATAATTTCTGTTTGTGAAAATTTCTCCATTTCGAACGAGCCTATCTATACCGGCCAGACGCCAGTCTCGGAGACGCGGTGCCTGCCTGTTTATGAAACAGAATCCTCGAACCAGGTCTAGGGGCAATCCGGTCCCGGAATGCCAGGTATAAAAGTCCGTGTGTGCAACCGCCGCCCGACAAAGGCATGCAACTTGACTGGTTCACCGGATTCGTCTACACAAATTATACACGACGCATTCCGAAGAATTGGACTCCGATCTCAGAGTTTGCAGTATCAAAAAGACTGGGTGACTGGGATTAGCAAATTTCAGGGTAAAACGGTTCAAAAATCACTCATTCTCAAAAACTCGGTTCGAGATGAACAACAGTATGCTCAAAGTTCGGTTTGGTATTGCGCCAAATAATCAACTCGGTTCAAAGTATACGAGATATTGTCGAGAATGTGTTGATGGTTGATGGTCTTGGCAAAGAGAACGCTTTGTCCAGGAACCGGTCGACAAACTACCAGGAAGGATCTGGCGCGCTGCAGGCTACGTTAGTAGAGAAATCTGGAGATTGTTCGGTCAAAACGATCACTATGCTCACGTGCGAAAATGTGTCTATGAACCGATTCGGAATCGGTTTGAAATAGACCGAAAATCAGTTAAAACGATCCGCAATCGACTAAATCGTGTTTTGGTGAACTTTTTCTTTTGTTTGGATTCAGGAAATTAGCGGTTCCCTGATTTCGAATAGCGAAGATTTGGAAAGCTTCCAGGGTTTTCAAACTTCCATCGACTCTCATGTCGTTTTTGAATTGTAAATTGAACATAGGGATAAAAAAGTCGAGGCAAACGGATTTGGAAATGGTACAAAGAAGGTGAAGAAACCGGGCTAACATAACGCAGACGAGTGCGAATCGAATTGCAGTTATCAGACGAAGAAAGAAGGGAAAAAGAAACAGAAATAGATCAGTGACGCCCTCAGAAGTATACATAATGGGAAAATTTTGAACAAACCACGTGGTCGACGACAACACAGAGAAATTCCACTGGCTCGGAAATAGACTCGACTAAATGTGGGAGGCCCGGAGTTGATTGTACTTATACAAGCTTATCTTCAGATCTTTTTCTCTCTAGATAACATCTTTCCACTAACTCGAAATATGCTGATAATACACGAAGAAGAATCTTTTTTTTTTTTTGTTTCTTTTCTTCGAAAATTTACAGTCTCTCAAAATGTTCTAGATATCGTAGCGTCGTCATCACTGTCACATGGACAGAGGTGAAGTGTTTCTTGAAATTATGCGGTCTACATACATTGGATCACATTGTCGATTGTTCCGATACAATCAATCGTGTTCTATTTGTTCTGTGCAATGTATGTATATTTGTTTGGTAACAAACTCATTATCTACGATACTTTGCGGAGTCCGAGCCACTTTGTGTCTCCATGGAGGTGATATTTAAGGTGAGCAAGTACAATAGATAGTCGATAATGTGTGAGACCGAAGAGTAGGTAGGTGCTTATTTTCATCTGGCTTATATAACTAACCGTGTCTTCTCTCAGCAGTAAGTAGTTTCTTTGTTGCTTGGACAACGGACGTGTAGCTGAAGCGAGGCCAGTCTGCATCGTTCGTGGGACCGGTCACCCAGGTCCACGACGAAACCCGCGTTTTCCCCTCCTCTGGTTATTCCTCGACCGAGTAAAAGCGGGTAAGGTTAACCAGACCTCTTCCTTCGGATGGACGATCTGGTTTTTTTTTTCTCTCTACTTCTTTTAAACCGCAGATACTTAGGATCTCGCGATTATAGCCCGGCGACCAGACCCGCTAGCGAACTCAAAAGAAATAGACCCCATTAAAAATCCTGGCCACTTTGTCTCCAACGATTAGACAGATTAGATAGTGTAACTAAAGAATAAGAGAGACTGCAGAAGATCTGAAACCAGTTGATAGTTCCTTTTTACAGTGATGCACATATGCGTAATGAGGTACTGACTTTCGAGTTTGTGTATCTTCCAAACGGTCCACCTCAGCGGAAAATGTATGATAAGCTTTTTTGTAGAAAATTTCTTGAACTTAAAAATTGATACGAGTGATTTTTTACCTAGGAGCAATCGCAAGTGAGATATCAGCCGAGATATGAAGTCGACGAAAAAAAGTTGATACCTTTAAGCACCTATATCTTTGAACGGTGATATCCTACGTGAAAAAGTGTTCATACCTTTTTTGTGGGAAATTTCATTAGCTTTAATCTAAGTGCTGGTCATTTTTCCCCTAGGGGCAACGGTACGTGAGATATTGTCAAAAGCAATGTACAGAGAGTATTAATTTCGCTATATTATACTCATATCGTTAGCGACAGTCATGACGAATCAAATTTTTGTCGCTGGCATTAATATCGTTGATTCTAATTTCGAGTAAGTCTTGGTCGCGTGAGATGTTATGGTTATACATAGCGGGACTTTGTCGATATTGTGTATCGATTGATCGATTGATTTTCTTTGGCAAGTTGAAACGATATTATCCTATGCACATAAGTATTACTTATACATCTCTCGACACGCGAGCTTCGACGAGCAAGCGACTGCTATACCTGAAAAACTTGACGAACATTTCTGGGGCAAAGACCCTCAGTATTTATGAGACGATCGGCCAATTACAGGGCATTAATCTCTCGGGGTTTGCACAACTCGACTCAAAGTACTTTTTGTGAAACGGAATAAGATAATTCCGTGAGTTTGTGCTCCGTTTTTGAAATTTGTCTGCGCGATTTCAATGTTGCGAAGAACGCTGAGTTTTGATACAACTCGCATCCTGAAGGAGGAGGATATTCGAAATAGAGTCTACGGCTTGATCGAGGGTCCCTGCTCCGTCCATTGTTGGTTTTTCTTATTCCCTGCAAGTGGTGACAGACCACAATGGAACTCGGCGAATGACGGACTTCCGTCACGCGAACCAACGCTATATACCGCCATTCGCGGTTCAGGTATTTTTATTTCCTCTAGTGAAACGACGTCGTATAGCTGTAGGTATTTCTCAAAACGGAACTCCGAGATGATTACTTTCCCTTTCACCTCTCACCGTCTAGCTACACGATTCACGATTCACCCACGTAACTCTTCAACCTCGATCTATAATGCCGCAATTTTTATGTCACGAATATCGAGTTCTTTAATCATTTGCAACATAACAACAGAAATTATCTAGATTCTAGATCGATAAATGAAGATAAAATTGTGAAGAAGACATATCTTGATTTTATAGTAAAAAGATTAAAATATTGCATGAAATAAGATAATACTGTATCTCATCTACTTAATCTACGTTATCTTATCTTTAGATAAGAAAAGATGGTTAAAGTGAAAATAGAACGGAAAGCTAAACATCAAATTATTGCTCCAATTTATCTAGATAAGAGTACGATTTCGAGATACTATCATCTTAGATAGTAATTTAGATAATGTTTGAAAAAAAAACATGAACTTTGTTTCATAGTTTCTTAAATTTATTGATCAATTCTATTTTTTCACTTTCACATTCTAGACAAGATGGGCGCAAATAGATACAAAAATGCAAATCAAGATTTATTATTGTAAAATTGAGATAATTTCTTATCTGCAGATAAAAATCGTCTCAGATGAGATTATCTTCGTCACGCACAGACACTGCTATCTCCTTAAAAGAAAGATGAATCATTCATTGAGTGTAGACAATGCGACGCAAGATACGGTTGTCTAGATAACGTACGATCTTAGATAATAGATAAGATTATCTAGATAATCTAATATTCCACCAAATTTTCATATTTTTCCAACGATAAAATGAAAACCGGGATTTCTGAACAGATTACCTTGATTTCTTCTGTAGATATCCAAATATTTGTTAATTGTAAAATGTTTTTTAATCAACTCGGAGAAAAAAGAAAAATGATCAACCATCGCGTTTAATCTCACATCTGCATTGAATTTGTGGGCTAAAAACAGCAGAATCGACCGAAGTTGAAGAGTGAAAGGTGAATAATTGCCGCAGATCGAGCTCAAAGCTTTTCATTCTTTGTTTTATCAGCTCTTTGATTCCTTCGAATTCCATTGAGCGTAAGAGTTTTGTTGGAGAAGCAAATTCAAGTCACAAGGCACTCGCGTAGCTCCTGTTGGGTCGTTCGATTGTGCCTCTCGTTGACGACCACATTTCACGAAAGATTAAGTAATCGAGGGGCGATCCGGAAGCCCACAATGGTATGGCATCCGAAGAATCCGAGATGGCAAGGAGTTACACCACGCTCGGATAGAAAAGATTTATTATCAAGTTAGGTGCGAGATGAATTGGAACAAAACTCTCTGTAACTCCCAAAGCAGGGAAATCTCGTAGATTGGATACCCTGCTCGTAAGCTCTGTAATTATTGCCGAGAATTTAAAAAATTTGGAGAAATGAAGTAGGTCAAAGTTCAAACTTGGACGACAGTGTCTAAATATTGAAACAACTGTTTTTTCACGATTGAAAAAAACATAAGAAAGAATTGAGAAATGTATAAAAAATCGGAAACAAAGGGCCGTCGTGTTCCTTCGCTCTGGGGAAAAAGGGAAAAATCCTGTCTGGCTGACGTTTTTAATCTCGGGTCTCCGCCTACCCCATTGTCTGATATACGCAACTGCGACAAGGATTCTGAACAACAGATTTTATTTTCTCAAAATGTTATGTTATATACTTTTACAGGAATCACGTGAGCCGCATCGATCGCTGAATGAAACGACTTGAGCATAAAATGTTTGTTATTACGTACCAGTGTCACGTTTTATCTATCGGGGTATCAAATTATTACGTCACCTGTTAAAAGAGAAGATGATAAAAAAGAGAAGGAGAAGAGACAGAAAAAAAAAACCACCACCTTTCCCCTATAGGCGAGTGAATGACAAAAGGAGATCTCGCTATATCATCATCGATCTTGTAGACCTGTAGATACTTATACGTCGTTTTTTCTTCAAGAAAGGATTAACCCGCATGTGAGCATCGCTTTACCTCCCGTATATCAGCCCATTGTCATCTCCCAAATCATTATTATCATTATTTTCTGTCACTACGACTCAGAAAATATTGACGTCATGATAGTGACATAAGTGTTCCAGAATTTAGAGTGAAACAGATATTTATTATAGTTTCCTGGGGCCTTATTGGACAAATTCTTTCACTGGTATCACTCGGTGTCAAAAGGTGATGAACGCATTTGGACCAATCAGAAAGGCTTCGGCTCTCTCACCCGTGATACGCGTGAAAAGATTTGTAGAATAAGTCGCCTGGAGTCTATTCAATTGAAAAGTAGTGAGAAGAATCCTTATCACTATGTTATTAATTGGTCATTTTAATTTTAATTGCTATAATAAAAAAAGTCTCATGTGTATAACGTATAGTATAATAAATTTGAAAAGTAATAAAAAATAAGGAAAGAGTTAGAGAAGAGAATAAACTAGCTGTAAGGAGTGGCAACAGCGATTATACGCACCACAAGTTATATCTGTGGCTTAAGCTCAAACCTATGTACGGCCCTCTTCCTTTCTAACATGACATATTTATACATGAAAACGTTTCCTCCGCTCCTTTCCTCTGCACGCTTCGAATGAAGAAAGAGATAAAAAGTAAACGCCCACGCGTATAATACGTGAACGCAGTGAAATACTGCAGTGCGAGTAAATCGCTAAATACACATATATCCCAGCTCAAAGTATATGCATTTGCACATGTTACGAACCACCTAATTATACGGTTCCAGAGGATTAACCTTCAAGAGCCGAGTTATCAAATATCTAGTATTGCGTATTAGATCAAGTATTGAGTTATCAAGCATCAAGTATCGAGTATCAAGTATAAGTTATCAAGTCGGAGTTATCATGCAATGAGCTTTGAGTATCAAGAATTGTCTGATGAAGGCTCAAGTATTCAATATTTAAGATCAAGTATTGAGTTATCAAGTCTGACTTATCAAGCATCAAGTATAAGTTATCAAGTCGGAGTTATCATGCAATGAGCATCAAGAATTGTCTGATGAAGGCTCAAGTATTCAATTTTAAGATCAAGTATTGAGTTATCAAGTCTGAGTTATCAAGCATCAAGTATAAGTTATCAAGTCGGAGTTATCATGCAATGAGCATTGAGTATCAAGAATTGT
>JAFFZH010016057.1:109189-144943 GCA_018420115.1 Euura saliciscinereae
GAATTGTCTGATGAAGGCTCAAGAATTCAATATTTAAGATCAAGTATATTATAGAGTTATCAAGTCTGAGTTATCAAGTAGTAAGCATCAAGTATTGAGTATTGAATATCGCGTATCAAGTATCAAGTATAAGTTATCAAGTCTGAGTTGTCAAGCAATTAGTGTGGAGTATCGAGTATCAAGTATCTTATTAAGTCTGAGTTATCAAGCAATTAATATGAAGTATCAAGTATCAAGTATTGCATATCGAGTATTGATTCATCAAGGGTCTAGTATCGATGATCAATTCTTGTGTTATCAATGTTCAAGCATTAGAGAATATCAAGTATCAAGTATGAAATATCGAATTACTGTATTTTTTAGTATATAGAATTGACATATGAAGTATCAAGTATTACAGAGTTATCAAGTATCAACTATTAAGTCCAAACCACAAAACTCATTTCTGCACGTGTCTATGACGTGAGTATGTGGAATGTCGAAGCTACTAGAGAAGGCTATACCCTACGATACGCCCCAACTGCTGCGAGGTACTCGACTAATCTTCGGCTAGCTTTATTGTTGATCATTTGCATTAATGACAGGTAATTATCCGCTAACGATGAATCCCCGTACCCCATTCCTAATTTCCAATCTGCTATAACGCGAGAGAGAACGCGGGGATGCTACAAATTTACTGCTGTCTAGAGCCATCTATGTCGGTTCAGGCGCCGATGGATAGAGAATTCGATGATTTATGCACCGTGTCTATACCTAGAGATAGACAAGAACTGTTTGGAATCAAGTTAAACGTCGTCACCCTCAAGTTGCGAGTTATAAGTTATGAGTTCGGAGGCACAAAGTTCGAACCACGAACCACGAGGTCATGGGGAGAGAGATAAGGGAACCTCGACTCTCTTCGAAGTGTCAGTCGTGTCTTATCGCGAAATAACCTCCGACGCGAGGCAGGCTGGAACCGTCTTCTTATTCACCGTTTTTGTTCCGTTTTGTTTAAACAAAGAATCGGGCACGAGAGGGTAGCTCGATGAAGTATCACAGGGCAATATTGAAGTATGTATCAACTTTTGAGGGATTTCGGGACCCAGGTTAAGCCGCTGATAAAAGTACCGTTCGTATTCTGATCTACGTGAAAAATCCTCAACAGAAATTCCGACTCTGAGTAGAGAGAAACCAAAATTGGTCTGAATGTGGATAATTTTGGATTCAAAGCCGTTTAGGTATGTTTTTCGAATGTGAGAACGATTCTATATTCAGAAAGATCCACTCAAGAAGCATTTTGAAGACATTTTTCAATCTAGTCGACAGGATTTTACTTCGATTTGAACGTCCTATTATGACTTTCTTCAACGTCAGTCATAATAACTCAAATGTTGATCGATTCGCTACGAGATTTTTAATCATCCTCCAATTAAGACTGCGCGGAGTGATTTCGTGGTGCTACTGAAGAAAAAAATAAAACCACTATAAACCTCTAGCCTTGTTATTCATTCAGCAACTAATTCCTAATTGCCAATTTGTTTTCTCTCAAGTCCGTCTTGCCTCAGCATTCGAAGAACCGTATTCCCGAGGAGAACTACCCAGTATCAAACCGTACCTATAGCATAGTCACCGTGCAGTGACTAGCTACAGAGTCGAAGTTTAAGTCAGGTAGCAATTTATCTTCAGTAGTCGCAAGGAGGACGTAGTCCGACGATTGGATTCGTCGACCGGTACCAGCAGTCTGAATGGTCTGGCGAAATCGCCTGGCAAGCTGCTTTCATGCTTCATTTTTTATCTCTTTTTTACCTTCTTTGTTTCTTCTCTCACTTTTTGCCTCCACGTCGGTACATCCACGACAGGGTGAAACCATCACTACCCACGATCTACGGTACCTACAACATTGGCTACGAACAGTTCGTCACAAATTGGAACCAGTTGGACCACTGGCAAAGCTATATGGAAGTGATCGTGATCCGGCTTCCCCTATGGATCATGAGCGCATGCTAGGACATCTCCGTGTGGGATGGAGCAGATATTCACACCAAAATTATATCATGCTGACTTCAACTGACTTCAAATGACTTCAGCTAAATTCAAGTGACTTCAACTGACTTCGAGTGACTTCAGCTGACTTCAGCTGACTCCAACTGACTTCAACTGACTTCAACTGACTTCAGCTGACTTCAAGTGACTTCAAGTGACTTCAACTGACTTCAACTGACTTCAGCTGACTTCAAGTGACTTCAACTGACTTCAAATGACTTCAGCTAAATTCAAGTGACTTCAACTGACTTCGAGTGACTTCAGCTGACTCCAACTGACTTCAACTGACTTCAACTGACTTCAGCTGACTTCAAGTGACTTCAACTGACTTCAAGTGACTTCAACTGACTTCAACTGACTTCAGCTGACTTCAAGTGACTTCAACTGACTTCAAATGACTTCAGCTGACTTCAAGTAACTTCAACTGACTTCAGCTGAGTTCAACTGATTCACTGACTTCAACTGACTTCAACTGACTTCAGCTGACTTCAAGTGACTTCAACTGACTTCAGCTGACTTCAACTGATTCACTGACTTCAATTGACTTCAGCTGACTTTAACTGACTTCAATTGACTTTTCGGCAAGGTGTACACCTGACTTCAAGAGTGGTTAACCCCGTCGGAAAAAATCGAACCCACTCGCACAATTGGCTACTTTTCTTCTTCTTTCTTAATGTCACATACAGTCTTGGTGTGTTTTTTTTCTTTATCGATAAAATCCACGTGATAGAGGATGAAGAAACACGTGGGATTACATGCCTCGGTGGCGTATCTACATACGTAGGTTAGATAGAGTTGTGTATAGGTTACGAGTGGTAGGATAGACGGGCACGTTTACATCAACTAACGTTATACAATCCGATTATAGGGGTTATGAAACGCGTGCTATACCTCTAGCTACGAAGGTAACTGGGTTGTGCACCGCGAAACCTGCAATGTAAAGTAATTCCTTTACGAATCGTTGGATGTTAGTATTAAAGCTGCACAGTTATTGTCGAGAATTCAATTTTTACGTTATTAAGTTATGCATTCATTCGCTCATTTTGATGAATGTAAATCGAGGAATAACGAATAACGTCACACAAAAAAATAGAGTTTAACAGATTTTAGTTACACCGTTGAACATTGATTCGTTCTTTTTTTTTATCCATCCCGTTTACTTCTTGTTGTGAAACGGTATCAACGAAATCGCACGAAGCATCGAGGTTCGCAGCAGGCACGGCAATTATCTTCAATTTCCGTTCGGTCATAACGAGTAGTGATAATAACTAATCGAGCGTAATTAAATCTGTAGGAAGCCGTGAAAGTGAAAAGCAATCAGAAAAGAGGGTAGCCGGTATAGGGTATAGAAATTAAGCGGAAAATGAAGTTCACGGATTCTATTAGCTGGATGTGATTTTATACCGAAGCTATCGCACGAAATGAGAAACTTTTCAACCATCGAACAAGAACACACACGCACCTATTCGTGTACATTGATGAAAATCGATCAAGAAGATGAGAAAAAGGAACAAGGGGGAGAAAAAAGGTAACAAGGTAAAGTGTGGGAAAATTTGACCAGTTGACGCTTTCAATTAACCCGAAATATTTCAAATTAATTTTAAGCGTCGAATCTTTTTCGTGCTTTCTGCTATGTCTTAGAGATTCTCATTAAGGATGTATAGGCCATACAATCTCTACTAAAAGTGAGTCTTGTCGTCAATATTGAGTACTTCGAGATGAGATAAAAATTGGAAAAAAATCAACCACAATAAAGATGATAAGAGTATTAATTTTCAATAATAATAATGCCCAAAAGTTATCAACAAATTGTTTAAAAAATTCATTGTTTAACAAATTTCCTGACGACGTTATTTTTTTTCATGTCAAATGAATTCGTCAATCTTTCCGAATACACATGAATTTTTTCAGAATTTTGACCCACGAATCACGAATTGTGTGAAATAACGTTGAAAATAGTGTCAACAATTTCTGGAATGACGTTAATGGGGGACAGAAACCATCGTTAGGCAAATAAAACTCGACTGGATATCAGGGAGCAAGTTTCATATAAACAGTGATAAAAATTCCCCTTCAGATAAAATATGATGAAAAAAAAAAAAAATTGTATAAATAAATAAATGAACCATGGCAGTCAGAGACAGTAAAAAATATAGAAGGAGAAAAAAGTGTGAAGGAAATAGTAGAGGTAGATAGAAGTTTGGTGAGAACAGCAGTAAAGTTGCTACTTTTTTCCACTACTAATAGGCAGCTTTGATACATGCAGCAATTTTTTATTTGTTTTGTGGATTAACTTCGAAGTCTATGACAAAGGGGGAAAAAGGCACAGGGTTGAAGGAAAAATACTAAAATATTCAATTCTATACTGAAAGAGTAACTAATCTCAGGCCCAATCGTCGTATCTTTTTTGGTGTTTACATTGAACGCTCTAATCGTGAATATATCAGTTGATCATCACGATGTGAGGAAGAGTTTTCAAGTTTCGATAAAACTTTGTGATCCACCTTGGATTTCAGTGTGGGATTTTCCTCATTGCCAGTAACACGTTAAACTTCTAATTAATATTGTAATTCAAATATTGATAATCATTGGAATGTAGGAATCGTTCGAAAAATGAATGAAAATCTAAATTTCCGATGTCACTCTTTGCTACTTCTCTTGACAATGGCTAAGACTTCATTGAATATTCTTCAGCCACTAACAACCTCGTTATTATTGCAAAAGAATTTTTGTCTGTGAATTTACGTGAGATAATTAACCAAAAATCCCAAAGTACTTGAGAAACTGCCCTGTCACTTCCTCCATCCGTGAAAGAGGGTGTTTTAATAGTAAGTAGTTACAGAATAGAGTGTTTTTCCGGAAAAATTTAAATTTGATGTTGAAAATTCAAGCGCTTGATAACGGATCATCAATCTCTGAATGAACCCCAGGCATCATTAGCGTCGAAAATAGCATTTGGCGCGAATCCTCTCAATCCATAGGATTAATCCGTCGACACGATGCTTTCATTACAATGAACCGTTTTCTCCGAGTAGAGACGTATACAGAGCCAAAAAGCGTTTGCCATACAAGTAGATTCGGTAAAACGAATCGGGACGCTGAAAAAGGGAAAAGGGAAGAAGGAAAAAGGGAGGAAACCGGAGGGGGACGAACGGGAGGAGGCAGCCTTTCCCGTTGTGGTCGATGCCACGCGCTCCCAGAACTCGCTCGGGCGCCAAGGCGCCCAAATTACAAAAAGGGTGCCGCCGAGCAGCCATAGCTTCCCCGGGGGGTCTGGGGTCTGGTTTGGTACGTCGGAGAGAGGGAGAAGATAGGGGGAATACGACGACGAGAGGAGAGAAAGGCGGGAGCAACGCTCTTCGATTTTCTTCCCCCTCACTACCCCGAACCTATATAAATTTTCCGCCCTTTTTCTCCTCTGCAGGGGCTTCATTGCCGAAGGGACGAATTCATGCCAACTTAATAATCGTCGCAATCAATATTAGGGCCCGAAGGCTCTGCCGAGAATCCGCTGAGGCTTAAGTTGCTTTCATCACAATCGATAATAACCACGGTGTTACATAATATACAACGGATTATGATCCACGAGATAGGCTTGAAAACGACCAATTTTGAGATAAGGCCAAAAACCGAGGGGCTAGAATAGCTAGTCACTGTGTAAACTGCAATTTCAATTGTACTTCGATTACAATTGTTTTATTATTGCTTCGAATCGCGTGAAATCGAACAGGTTACTTTGAAATAGGGAAGAATCAATTCATATCGCGTGGAAATCAGGTAGGATAGAATGGAATTATTCAATTATTCTCCCGTAATAAAGGATACATTTCCTGGAAGAAGTCTAGATGTGGCGGTTGGAGGATGTCCAACGCTGATAGTACCTGGAACATAAATTAAAAAAAACAGACTTTCGTTAATCGTGATCGATTATTTTTTCTGATACGATGTACAGATTTTGTTTTGAACATTGAAACAGATTTCGAAAAAGGTACATTTGGATATGAAAATAAAGAAACAACGTTGGTCCATATCCTGTTTTTTTTCTTTCCACATTATGTCTTCCAATGACTGCTTCACGAAAAAAATAATAATTAAAGCATGTTTTTTCTGTTTCCAAATGATCAGACATCATAGCAAAGTAGAAAAAAATTCGCTACGATTATTTCAAGTCACTTAAAATAATATGATGAAAAGACTAATTGATATCCTGATAGAGAATCGTTAATTATTACTTAATTATTAGGAAGAAAGAATGGGAAAGTTGAGAACGGTCGAAAACGAAAAGCTTTTTGAATCTGTGTTCAAAAATGAGGTTTGTGGGCGTGCAAAACATCAAGCTCCGTAACTCGGTCGGTGTAGTACACTGCCGCAAGTGATTCAGGTAACCTGTGTAAACATCTATTACAAACGTTGGCTTTAATTACAGACCAACGCTATATACGACACTGGCTCCCTCCGCAAGGATCAAAGTTTTGGTGCAGACTTTGTGACGCGACAACGTTGGTTCTTTACTAATCACGTCGTGAAATCAAATACTTTCAATTAGACTTCAAAAGGGAAGAAAATCCTTCGACTGGTCGACTACCATTTAATCAAGCCTGTGACTGAACCGAGTTTCTCGTTATTACATTCCATTTGCCTAGAAGAAAAAAAACAGAAAAGAACCTCAAACCTCACGAGTGTCTAGACTGTGTAATAGAACGATCAAATTTCGTATTTGAGAATACGAATGAATGAATCCGCATCATCTGATGTTTTCTATAGTAATCGGTCGAATTTTGTTGTTAACATTGCAGAGTCAGTGCGATTAATGAACTTGGATAGAAATATTTAAACGCAAAGTTATGAAAATGTAAATGTAACAGAACATGTAAATTTTTGTTATAATTTTTTACTCGAAGGATTTTTTAAACTGTTAATCAGTTTTTTCGATCTTTCTGTGGTCTGTATGCACTTGAATCGAGTGCCTTTCCTCAGTTAGAGACATACCGAATCAATTGGTTCGCATAGTCCGATAGTTACCATCATAATGTAAAGAGGCAATTTAAACGCTAGAGTCACACGAACAAATGTAAATTTCGGATCTGAAATGAAATCGAGTCCAAAGACAGTGAACTTTTTCAAACATTCTGTACGATCCTAAACTTGATAAAGAATAAAAATTACGAAACATGAAGTCCACTATGGTTCGAAGGAACCTGTTAATTTTAACATCTTCTTGTACCAGAAAGTCAGCAAATGTGTTCTTGTCGATTTAACAGATTCAATGAATGGTAAAAGTTTAACTGGTACCCAAAACCTGTTCATTACTTCTTATGTCAATATAACAGAGAAAAAGTGTTAATTGTAAAAAAATAACACGCAACATACAATACTTATAACTGTTGATTGGTACACAGTCACAGAATACGACGGGGTTGTACGATCGTGAAATCGCACGAACGCCTTCAACATGGTATGATAAACTTCCAAAATGCTATGGAATTTTGTGAAATCGAATGCTTTAAAATGCTCTTGAAATACAACGGAAAATAATGAGGGATTACATCCGAAACGTCTTCGATATGCCACGAAATATGAAATGGTAATGGTAATGGTAATGGTAATACATCGAAGTAGTCTAACGTTTCTTTCCAATCGGAATAAATCATTTGTAGAGATCTGCTCTTGAGTATTCTGTGAGACTGGACATTCGGAGTGCTATGCTAATGTCGAGTGGCCAGAATGAAAGAAGACAGTCAGCCGGTGTAATTTTCTATCAAGAAGTGACGTTATTTTTCACGTTTCAATAATGTTATTCGCAGTTTGATGTTTTTCGTGTTGAGACTAAGTTCTTAAATTGTAATTTTAAAAACACAAAAAATAAATCGATCTTGAATGCGAATTACTTCCGTTTTTGAGACACTTACTTTCCTGATTCTTATAGGATAAAAATAAGATGAATGATTCATGAAAACTCTTACTCACATTTTCGTGTTTGAAGAAGCACAGCATCTTCAACTCTCTAAAGACCCGTTTGCTACTGACGAGACTTTGGAATACGTTCGGTAATTTTTTCAGCGCCACTCTGCGCCCGTCTCTGGGATCCGTTACGGCCCTGAAAATAGAAAAACCATTGAAATTTAGTTGATGGTCACGAATACATTTACCAAGGTTATGACAACGAGCGTTAAAAGAAAAAGGAAATTGAAATTGATAAATCTGCAAACCCAGCAAAATTATGAGCGGGAAACGTTTGACGTATTCACTCGTTACTAATTCTGGCGTGTGGGAAGAAAATACGTAATCGAGACACGTGACGAGTTCCTCGTAGTTTCATAAGGTCCAGTTTTATTTATTCTGGCGTGCGTCAAAAGCACGTGTCGACCGATGATCGAGGAGAATAAACCCACGTGTGCACCAGTACCAGGCCAAGGGCGGAGGGTTGATGGGGTGATGAGGGATTGAGTCAGGGTTTGACGTAATTCAATCTCTGAATAATTTTACGCATTTCATTTGAAAACTAAAACAATCATGTTTCTATATTGTTACGTCATAACTGCATCATTTTATTTTCACATTTTCAAGGTAAAATTAAAATTTGTATCTCTTGTTCTTCGTTGATGTTCATGAAGTTCAAAAACTGCTCTTTTTCCGTCTTCGATGAAAAAAGAGTCAATACATTTAAATGACCTTAATTTTTTTTCAATCAATCATAGTGCAAATAATATGGTAGCTCACTGTCAGCTATCGATCGAACGCTTATTATGTAACCGGCGGCGTAAAAATCATTGAATAAATCAACCTATTACCTTCAGGCTTTGATTCACCTCCTATTCAATACCTTCAAGGATGAGATAATGAGATCGAGAGAATAATTGCTTTGTACCCGACTACGATAAAATGACCATATTTCACCCCTGAAACGCGGGTCGAAAGTCATCAATTTCGGACCAGCGGGAAGAAAAGTAAATTACCGGGCAAAAAAGTGGACTTTTTTGCCCGGTAATTTATCTATCTATCACTATCACGAATATTTATCGTCATGTTCTGAATGTGAAAGTGATATTTGAAACGCGAAGCTAAATTAAAAAATTTGCACACCTGTCAAATTGTGCAATTTTAGGAGTTTTCTCCCATTGCATAACGACACTGTAGAATGGGCTGTAATTTTTCACGCAGATTTTGAATAAAGTATTGAGAACGAAAGAGGCTGTGCATAAAATAGACCAAAGGTGTTTTTCATAAGGATACACGTTTCGCAATGGTTCAAGGTCTGATCCTGTATCAGCTCCGCAGTCTGCAATCTGTACGATTATCGACACATCCGAATATAGGCGTGATAGAATTAACCAGGCGCTGCTGATGTGAGTCGTATGACGCATTTTGCACGAAGTACCTGTACTTCGAGGTTCGAGGATCGATTCATATCTTAAAGCCTTTTCTCCTTGATGAAAGAATCAAACTTCGTTCATTTTAAGGCGGTTATGAAGACGACCTTCTTCTACTTACGTACGACTATGTGTGCCACGACCTGAATAACCATTTCTCTTTATTATACAATGAGGTGGTTTTATTCGTGGGACGATAAACCAAGCACGGAACTCTGCCTGGTGTGTTACATGAAAAATATAAGATTTTTTTTGTAGTGCTACGAGACCGAATATCAGGAGAGAAAAACTGATAGCTATAAAGAATCGCTAATTTTTGCCCCTATCGATTTTTCCAAATATCAAATTTAGATATTTCACTCGTCAGACTTCCCAGACATAACGAGAAGGGGGACAAAACGAACAGGGTGGTAAAAATTATTTTACCTTTTTGAAAATGGACTTTCTTCAGTTTTTCAACATTTATAAAACAAAAGTTCAACAATCTTCTGGCTTACACAAATAATTTCGACCATATTTAAAGACGCTGCATACCTACAGATCGTTGAAAAAAGTGAAGAAATTTTTTTTTTTTAACATCAATACATACATCTTCTTATGATTTTCGATTCTAATCTGCGTCACATAAATTTCTGAATCAATTTTTGTTCCACTAATTTCACAATCTCGTTCTTTGACCTCATCAGCGTTTCTGGTTCCTACTTTTCTACTATTTCTGTTATCGGAGGACCCAAAGAATATTTTTTCGATGTTCACTTATTCAACACAAATCCGCGCTTTTTTCATTTCATTTTGTGTATCCGAAATACTTTCTTAATCGAATCATTAATGAGTTATTCGACTGATTATGTGATACAACGCCGACCACGTGTCCTACTATAGTCTATCTCTGCCCCTTAGGTTGACCTTTGCCTTGACTCACGATCAGTTAACCTCATAAATTATGATTCAATGACGTCTACAACGACCTGCTGTAAGGAATCTCTTCCACACATTTGGCGGTGTATATCACGTTGTCGCGAGTGAAATATAGAAGAAAAAGAAAAACTTTTTTCTATCCTTTCCTCTTTCGCCCTCTCATCTTTTTTTCTTACAAGAAAGCCCTAACGTCGTTGAATCTCGGCTAGAAGATATGAATAAAGTGGAATCAAGCCACTGCGACTGGGATGAGAGTCTCGATGAAAGAATTCAGTGTCAGGGTGAATCAAGATTCTCAGATTTTGAAACAAAAGTTCCATTCAAGCTAAAGCGGATTTTTTTTCAATTGATTGTGAATCAAGAACGAAAATTGTATGTATTTCATGTCTTCGTCTCCCTTTAATACCCATTCCTCAACTTTTGGTGTCCTCTTTTCGTCGAGTTTCTCATTTCTTGCCTGCTGCATCGCTGGTTGACTGCAGCTGCGAGAAAATCACCTGCAACCCACCTGTCACTTGAGCAAAGGCGCACGAGGCACTCTTTAATCGTTCCATAAACCATATGTGTTCATATGTCTTAACATGAGAGTGTGGCAATAAAAATGAATGAAAACTAACTTCTCACGACATCAATCATTCACCATCCCTCAATGCGGTGTCACGTTGACAGAAAAATAGTAAATTGCGCGTGGTGAGTGCGGAAAGTAAACGAAATTCAATATTTTGGGGGTATTTTCAAGTGTTCAGGCGCGTGCGCCAATTTTACACACGCATTACAGGTATCGAAATCAAACTTTCCAAGAGTGTGTTAAAAAGCATTATTTTTTTGTTTCAAAGAGCAGAACAACTAAGTTTCTTGAGAAACTTTTATTTTGTCCTTGCCAAAGTAATGAACGAACTATAGGTACAGTTTTTTCGAATTGAGCTTAAAGCTTATCCGTGTAAACGGTCGAGGGAGTAGCACTTATACTGATGCCAATCCATTAATCGATAGACCCTGACAGACCCAAGGGTAATACATTTTTTCTTCTGTATACTGCAGTTACTTCGATATTGTGAACATCGAGAGAGATTTTTATCCACACACAAGTTGGTAGATACGAAAGATCTAGTTCATTCATTTCAGATTTCTATAGATATGTATGTATGTCAGGAAAAATATTTGCCTCTTGATCATCTCTGAGACGTACAAGTCTGCGGGTTATGTATTCTATCCCAAGATGATGGAGGAGGGAGAAGAATAAAAGGGAATGGAAGAAACGTCTAAAAATTCATCACGTTCTTACAACTTCCGCGGTTATGGTTCCTCCCTGAATCACGTTTATCATAACTTTTATATCCTGGACACGAATAAGAGAGGTCTGTAGCCATTATTCCGGGATATGTCTCTCGTATAACAAAAATGTAATTTTAGATGATCGCTTATACAGTGGGGCAACAGAAACCCACGATATTCGCTCAAATCTCATTAACTCAGGTAATCAAATCTGAATTTCTTGAATATCCATACTTATGAATGGGTGCGATATTTAATTGAAGAATCATTCAATGTATATTATAGTATAAAGTACAATAAGGTATACGAAATTTCAACAAAATCGATCCAATTGGTAGATCAGGTGAACGAAAGGGGGACAAAAATACGTTTGGCATTTTCAGAAAAACAAGAATCTTTGAGGTGATCTAAAAAAGAACAAATTTCAAAATTTTCCACATACAGGAGGTTGGCAACTATGCGAGAAATCAAGCGGGTTGAAAATCGTGGGTTACAGGGTTGAAAAATCGATTTTTGTACGTGATGGGGTCAATTCTTCGACTTCTTTCATCTTCATTGTTTCAAGACGCCCCAAAATCATCAATTTTCCAAATTATATTTTTTTATACTGCTTTTCATTTATATTTTTACGTTGTTAGAAGTGTTAATCTTCAAGATTACTTTTTTATTGCGCTTTTTGCGACTTAATATTCTTTTTTTTCGTACTCTCCTTGTTCTTTACCTTTGCCTTCTTTTTGTTCGTTTGTTTTTTGTTAGTGTATAAGAAAATGCGCAAGTTACTTTACGTACACAGTCAGACCCTTTCCAATGGACGGGTCCATTTCAGATAAGGTTTGGTTTCCTTCCGTTACACAGCAAGTTACAAGGGTCCAGAGAGAAGATACTAATTGAAACGACGCCTGCCTCGCCCACTCGGTCTCTCCTTATCTTTTTCTCTTTTTTTTTCCCATTTTCAGAAAAAAAATCAATCCTTACCATTTGCGAAAAATGAAGAAAATAACAGAGACTGTTTCAAATGTATGGGGTTAGTGCAAAAAGGATATGAATGACATTTCCTTACATTTTTCGGAATGCTTGTGTTCCAATTTCAGTTGGTAACTTACAAAAAAAGTTCCTTTTTTCAGTAAGTATTAATTTTTGTCACTTTATACCGTTTTAGCACCCATATATAAAAATGCCAGACACAAGGTAGTGTGCGACTGCAATGCACGCAACTGCTGCACGTATCGACGTTACAGCTTGAGCGAGGGAAACACGGAGATACGAGACTCCCTGCACGTATACGGAATCCAAATGAGACCTGGAAGTGGACTATAGGCGACTCTGGACAACTCGGACTTCTTCCGTATACCAAACACTCTGTTTCATTTGTTATAGGTCCATCGTATTCGAAAATTTTCTATAGAAAAACTGTATTTCTTCTATCATTCCACGAGTGTATAGGATAAAACGTACATTTTCAATCAATCAATGAACTGTCATGTATATATATGTTAAATATCATTGAATTTGATAAAAATCTTGCTGAAAAATTATATTGAAAGTGTACAAAAAAGCCTCTGTCAGATCCAAAAATCCTACTGATGTAACAAATTGAGACACTCTGAAAATCAATTTTCAAAAAGTTTATCTTCATTTGCTGTTTATTGCTACAAATTAAAAAAAAAAAAAAAATTAGAGTATTATTTTCAGAGCTTCGTTTTCAAATCTAATCGAATCTAATTGATTCGAATCTTTGATTAGATATTTGAAGATAAAAATTTGATAGCCTAAAAATTATTCTTGAGACTATGGAATTTTTTTTTTAAAATGTACATTGAGAATGAACCTAAGTCGTAGTCTCGAATTATTTGTAGGGACAAATTATTGAAAAAATCACATTCATCTAAATCGTGTCATTGTATGAGCTATAACACGTTGAGCCACATATGGGAAGGACATCCTCGGAAATATTCCGCATTTGGTTCTTGTGCTACCAGACAAATCGTCTGTGGTCAAAAATTGTTTTATTATGTTCAGGCACCGGCTTTGCATAACGTTTCCATAGGTTATTTTTCCAGTTGCTTTATGAATAATCTAAGAAACGTAAGACTCTTGGAATAAGGGGGAAAAAAACGAGAATGAACTGTCTCTTCGGTACGTGGAATTATTCTATTATGTCCTCGTGTTATAAATATAGCTTAATTGCTCGACCAGTTTTATGATTCTATGTATAACACAATCATAGTCTAAATTCAGGAGCAGGTATACAGTTGTTGATAATCAACAATAATATGGGTCATGGGATAACAATCGCTATGTAACTAGTTTCTGCACGCAACAAAATCATTCATTCATTCTAAGATCAAGATCGGTGTGCAGTGAGTGTGCAAAAAAAAACGAATAAAATCTCTTCAATTTTTTTGGCATGCTTTTGATATCTCGATATACTAGTAACGATAATAATTACGGTTAAATTTCATTACTGTTGTCACATTATCGACCATATTCGTGAAAATTGGTCGCTCGACGTGTCAGATGGGCAATCAGTGGTGCACGTGACACGGCATTTCGCTATTCTCGTATATCCGTCCGTCGTTGTTAGGTGTCTAACTACTTTTAAATAGTTAGTTAGCTGAGTGGCCTACGGCGGTGGTGGGTTATAGGATCATTAAGGGTCGGTCATTAAAAAACTTGTTTATAGCCGACCTATAAAAGATAAGGCCTTCAAGGATCTGATCATGATCTCATTTGCTTGCAATTGCAATTTTAGAAGGAAATGAGGAACAAGACAAAGAAGAAGATTAAGGAGAAGTGATTGTCAGCAGCGCAGTTTGGAAAAGAGAGTACATCCTCTTTCACTGTTCCTGAAGTTCAAAAGTCGACGAAATACTAGAAAAATTTGATTTTTTCCTGTTGTAAACTTCAAAGTTCATAAATACAAATGAATACACAAATTGTTTCTCGTTCCTAACAATGTTGGGGTTTTCTCTACAGGTCTTTCGTGCATTTGATTCATTGTCAGGCTTGCACATAGAAGAGCCTCGCGACTATATGAACCGCACATAAATAATTGTATACATAGTGTACTAAAAATTATTGAATAAAACACCGCGTTTCCGATTCTCTTGAAATCATGAAAAAGTAGCAGCTGCCACATACACGGGGCACAGGCTGGGCAGATGGCGAGCAACGGAACCAAGTGAGTCGAATCGAGGAGTCGATTGGGGATCCTCGAGCATGAGCTTCGAGCTGATCCAGAACCTTACACCAGAAGTTCTTTAGTTCCTTTGTGATAAAAGTTTCACTACAGGCACCTACTCGTGGTCCTCCTCCACCCAGATGAGCACGCAATAGTGCGTGCTGCCATATCGCGGTGGATTACGAATCACACGCATCATTGATCACGAGGGGAAGTTTCCTTGGCAAAATTTTGCGGAAATCAATCCAACTTTTTACCTAATTAATAACGGCGCATTATTGTGTGGTTATCCCGGTTCTTTTGTCTCCCTATTGTTTGACTCTTTGATAAACACAATTTTTCAATCGGAGTAATTTCTTGAAATTGAGTATTCATGGGTGGATTTTCGAGAATTTTGATTAGATCCGATAGTCAAGACAGAAAATCGAAAAATTCTCTTCATTTGAACGTCAGATTGGATCTGCTACATTGAATTTTGCACTTCCAACATCAGCTTCGGATCCATCAGGGCGAGCTTGGAAGCCCCCGGGTACCAGTGAATCGAATGGGATCGATGATAACATTTTTTCTATCAACGAGGGTACAGAAGAAATGAAATTTGCGGTTTTCCTACGTTCCAAGTTAGGAGTGAGAAGGTTCAAGACATGAGATGAGAATCTTGATACGCGAAGTGATCCGACCTCGTCGCCACGAGTCCGTCGCACTTAGTTATCTTCTTCCTCGCTGGATCCAAGAAACCAAAGGAACCGAGGAACTAAAGAACTGAGAACCCGAGACGAGGTTTGAAAAATCGAAGCAACAGGTCGTTCCGGTTACCGAATACCTTCATCATGGCCTTCAAGAATCTCGTACAGCGTTCTGGTGCTGGTGCTCAAACTCTTCAAATTCTCGATTCTCCACAAAATATACATGGGTAAAAATAAAAAATAAAAATTATGAAGAGAGCACTCTAAAAATTCTGAAGATTATTTTTGGACATATTTTTTTGCCTACATGTAAACGACACACAAAATTCTCTGATAAAATTTGTTCCCACTTTTGCTCAAATGACTAGGTTTTCATCATTGTTCATTCAATCGATGGGCCAAACTATAAGCAATAAAACAATTGAGGTTTGAAAAATATAAAGATACCGATCGTTAGTTACGGGCATTTGAATTTTGGGGTTGCGCTGGACCCCAGAAGAGTTCATGTTGTTCGAAGCATGAAAATTTGATTTCTTGTATTACAATTTTATTCCCGTTTCAAATGTTTTCTTCGATACCTTTTCATCATCTCGTATGGAAAAAGGGCATCACTTATTAACGCGTTCGGTCATGTATTCTGTTAGTTTATTAGGGTACAACGTACGAGGGTCAATTAGGAGGGTGTCCCAATTAGAGAATTTCGTTATTCAACACGTAGCTAATGCGGGTTCGATACAGTAATTGGGGCTACTCACAATCAGATGTGTAACGTTACACTGCCGTTGCAATTGGTTCAAATACGAGCACGACAAGTAGGAAACAGAGATTTTAATCAGACTTCGATTAATATTCAATCAATTGTCGATAAACGCCTCGGAGAGTCGAGTATTTACGATTCAAAAATTATAAATACAGAACAAGTCTTTACAAATTAGTCAAGCCTTAAACTTGCTTTTATCAGGAACTGACATTCGGAAATTTGTGTGCAGTTCCTTAGCTTTTCATCGTTCTTTACGATAAAATGCAGTTTTTATCATTGTAATCTTGGAAAAATTGAGCCTTGCCTCGGGGGAAATGGTGTCGTAACAGCCAGAACTCAGTGGCGCCTCTAGCGGCTCGTCCGTTCCCAACCAATCATGTTCATCAACAAGTTGTTTGCACATATATGCTGTGACGTCACAGCTCATAATATAGCAGTGTGATTAACGTTCTTAAAAACGTTTTTCTCGTTGGTTTTGTATAATTTCTCAAAGACAATAAATATTTTTGTTCCAAGTAGAGAAAATGTTGAATGACATAAAAATGAACAGAGAATTGGGGCGAAATATACTTTGATTAAATTTTGTCAGTACTGTCACCAGTATAACGGTAAAGTCGAAAAAAAAAAGTTTGTCCCGTTGGTGTTTATCTCATTTGTCCCGTAAGACAAGCATGATGCATGATCATAAGAAGCCTGATGCTGTAGCGATGATTGAGCGAATCAGGAACACCCAGAACTCAAGCTCGACCAGTTTTCGCAACAATTGGCGTCTCTATCCTATCCTACTATGTTAATTCCATCATCATTGACACTCTCGAAGCAAGTGACGCGGAAATATGATAGAACTAAAGAAAAGAGGACCAGCAGAGAAGCAAAGAACCAGAGTAACCCGATCGAACGAGGACCGAGCGGAGTCTCGCTTAACAGCGGACGGACCGGACGGACGGACAGTCCGACAAACCAACGGAACAGGTCTGTCCGCTGCCAATCCTTTGTTGCACCTTTACAGCTTGTGGTAGGTATATATATATGATGAGACAGAACCTGCATGTAGCTACAGCCACGGACGAAGAGTCTCAACCTTTCTCTGTCTCTCTGTCTCTCTTGCATCTTGTGTGTACCTGCACCGTGTACACTTCGGTCACGTATGCAGGTAGCCTCCACCAGTGGTGTTTTCGAGTTTGCTGAGGGCGCGAGAGGAGGGCGGACCGAACGGTCTTTTCGAATGTGGTATATTAGGTGTAACACTATATTCGGTGTATAATAATGAAACACATTTATGTAACGCGAGGCAAAGTCGTGTACATCATTTTCCAGGGTATCTAGCCCTGACATTTCCCGGTTTTCCAGTCGGAAAACTCGTAACTTTTCCAGGACTCGTTTCAACTTTATTTTCCTAACGAAGCGCACTTTTGATTGCAAATTTGTGATGATCAAAGTTAAATGCTATCATTTCAAGTTAAAATACTCAATTTCTTATCTCAATTCAATTTGGCCACACATTTTGATATGAGAAATTTTTCTTTTCCAATTATAAATAGATTTAGGTTGGGGGTTATTTCTTCAAATAATGGTCACATCGATCAGATATTTCCAAAATCTTACAGCTGTCAAAATGGAAAGGAAAAAATGGTAAAATTCCAGATACGTGTGCGAAATCCCTGACATTTTCCCGTTTTTCCAGACGCTTTCAAATTCCCTGACAATTCCCGGTTTTCCACATTTTAGCCCAAGTGACGGATTTGTGGTCAAAAATAAAATTGATTGTGTTATTACCACGATCAGAGGTTAACAGTTAATTCGAAAAATAGAGACGATTTAAAAAAAAAAAAAATTGATTTTCCTAACCAGTTTTTGGTCGTAATTCCATTTTTAGTGATATGTTATGTACATCGAAATAAAGAAAAAAATGTTGAGAAAATGAAATTTCCAACCAAATTGAACGATTTCCTTTTAATTTACCTATGACAAGAATGTTAGAAAGGCACACAATGTATTTTTTACCAATTGTCGTGGAGAAATTGATCGTATCTCCCCTATTTGATGCATAAATGTCGAAAACCTTGATCAGATAGTATCGAATTACATTTCGCCAATCAATTGAGGGTATAGGTGATTGTTTTTCTTGAATTTTTCAAAAAGCTCTCATGTTCATTCCAGCAGTTGGAAAATTTGAGTTCGTATTTTTTTATTTATTTTTTTGCAATTTTGAATTTTTTGTCTCACAGGACGAAAAAAAACTGAATGAATATCAAAGCAATAATCGTTATTCAAAAGGTTCCTAAACATCAAATTGAATTTACAATAATGTTAAAATACGTGAGAGAGCACATTTGCATGGATTTCAAAACCAAAAGAAAAATGATACACACATATTATCTGAATCGGCACTTCCGGTAGATGCAGAGAAGTGGAATCACCACACCGTTACTTCGACGCATCCATAACCCATAAATCTTCAATGGTAGGAAACGGTATCGAGGAATCGATGTGTAACGAGGATTAACTCTTTTATTTGTTGCAATTTTTTTCATTGCAAAGCAACAGGCGGTGGTAAACCATAGACTAGGGCCTCTTGACGACAGCTTTTGGAACTCATGCATGAAAAATAATCTCGTGTGAAAATAATGTATGAACAAATTTCGACCACAAGTAGTTTTAGTCCTAAAGTATTGTGCAGCTTGACTGTCTATAGAACGAATCTCAAAGATTCGAAGCCTTTAGTATTTAACCTCAATCCTCGCGGGGTTAATCGCCTCGACCAATTACATAAGCATTATAGAATTCTGCAGAGATATCATAAGATTTCCACAGTCTTGAACAAAGTTCACAGGCTTCACATAGTTACATTTCAAGGGACTTCACGAGTCTCTAGTAGATTCACAAAAAGGTTTGCAGAAAATGTCATGTTATTTCGTAGGAGAATGATATGAGACTATTGTCTTCGGGATTTTGAAGGACCTTAGAATCTTCACCGATACTTGAAAGATTTCATAAAATTTCGTGAGACATTGGTGCCTTGAGAGAGATTTGGTAACAATAATTGTAATAGCATTTCAGGAATATAAGGTATAATTGAGGTACTGTCATAGTAATCTACAATTGGGATATTACTACTTGCGATAGACTTCCCAAAAATATACTGTTACGTGACTCATCAAACTTCTGTACAGCTTTCATAGATTCGATTATTCGCTTTCATTTCTCATCTTATCTTTCATAATTTTCGTTTAGTAATTCTAGTTGATAGATTCACACCCTCCGTTTAAAATTACGTGTAATATAACGTCTAGAACGGATACGTTATACCACCTACAGTCTGCAGTATGGAAAATTGGTAATAATTTCAGCTCTAACCGAATTACTACTGCAGTATCACCCTCCCTCGAAGCGAGGGATCATTCCGCTGAAGTTTCCACCCCAACCCAAACGCCATCCCCACATGTCTGCCATTACGTTTTGACATATGGCCACATATGGCCTCCAGCTCGTACAATACCTGGTGACTGAATAATATCGATGACTGACTTCAAGCATCGTGGGGGACAATATTGAAAATGTAAAATCAGACGGCAATGAAGCAAAACCATAGAAACCTGCCACAAAGTACACTTGGCGAGGTTGGATCTATCCCACTAGATGATTTTGTATGTAAGTCTTTTTGATATCTCGAGCAATCCCAATCTCCGAATATAACATATACACACAAGCTTCGATTTTGGGGTTACATAATATACGCTCATCAAGTCTACGCTCTTATCAAGTTATGAAAAAAGTTCCCAAGACGTAATTTCGTCGAGTATTTTACGAGATTCTTGAATAAATTAAAAGTACCTGTATACCAACGGGGCATATTCATTTACTTCCAGAACCGTTGAGACAGTCTTCTATGATAAAATAATATGAAATGATATGAAATTCACATGAAATGACATCAAACGATACGAAATATTTACGCAGCGCAACGAAATGGTTGTCAAATGTTGTAGTGAAATGCTGTGAAATGTTCATGAATACATATTACGGTTGATATACTAAATTTCGAAAAAGAGTCATCTGGCTAAATGCTCATGTAGTATCCAAACGAATAATTTGCTGCGATATGAAAACTGTAAAACGGGCGGTTCTCGTTCACAACGATACATGAAAATACAGGCAATAAAACACAGATATTGAAAGCATTAGCGTGTGTCAAGAGGGAGACAGGAAGAGAGAGAGAGATAGAGAGAGGAAGGTGACTGATCAGTTTTGTACATTTCGTCGATGTACGTTGATACATCGAATGTATATACGTAGGTATACACCGCCACATGCTCACCAGTGGCAGTCGAATTACTAATAAATCAATTCACACGATAAAATCAAGGTTTACTCGAGCGTGATAATAATTAGTCCAGCGATTGAAAACCAGCTCGTGTTCCGTTAGTATATGTATACACCAGAGCGTACCGCTGTGATAATGGTCAACGGTATCGAATACATAAAAAAAAACAGACAATCTAGGGAAATTCATTATTGTTTTGGAATCATCATGGAATAAGAACGAAATAATTAGAGATTGATAGAATAAGGATCGGAAATACACCGAAAAACGATTTAAAAAAATAGTATATCGTGTTGCGAATGTGAAGTTAGCAGCGCGAGCCGAAAGCGAGGTCCTGATATCACCATCAGTTGGATATTGGCCATCTGCGACCTTTGATTATCGAAGCCTCTGTGAGTTGAGTAAAGTGCTTCATTTCCCTCAGTTTCACTTTCCGCACTAGGGCCTTACTTTCTGCACTTCTCACAAATGAGGCACTTTACGCACGCTGCACAGACTTCGAAGATCATACTTTCCAAACAGGTGTTACAAAAAGAATATTAATGTCAAGGCAGTTTGCGATCAGTTATGAAGGAGTTCATGGTGACAGATGTACATATATTAACAGGTGTAGGTATAATATGAGATGAGAGAAGGAAGAAACCGCGGAGGAAGATGCGAAGAAACGCCAGAAGGGTATTGCTGGTGGCTTCATGGGAACGTCAAAGAAATAGGGAATGATACGACGTTATGTGTACGTGCAGAAGTATAGAGATAGAGAGAGATTTCTCATTGAAATGGACCCCACCGCCTTAGCGGTGCTTGACACTCAAAGAGATTCACGTATCTGCAGCGAATGAGATGAAGGAGTCTTCCACACCGACGATGTTAATCTTGAAACCAGAGTGACGGTTGATATACGTACCTGCATATGTGAATCTATTGCGTTGCCGTTACTTTTGCGTCAAAGTTGTGAATACAAAATCAAGTTCACCTATGACATAATTGCGTTTCCGTTTTCGATTGTTTTCCTTTTCTGTGGCTTTTCGAACACGAGAAAGTCTGATATGAAGATTTTTTTGTTTGGTTTCATCTGATTTAATTACCAAGTGTCGTTCATTCAACGTCTTTTCTAGACATTTCACAAATTGAAACTCTCATTTCAATTCCAAATCATAGTAATACCAATTTTGACTTTGTATCGTCAATTATTCGGTGTCACTACAACCCAAGGTATCATCCTGCTAGAGCTAGGAAAAAGCACCTAACTGAATGGAAGGTAAAAAAAAAAAAAATGCGGATAGCGCATGCGGCAAGAAAAGGCCGTGGGTAAAAAAGTAGGCTACGACTTTAATCCGTCACTCTTTTATACCACATCCTACAATCAGTGAGATAAAATCTGTGGTATAAAAATCTTCACACAGCCTCGTGGTGGTCTGAATGATTTACGACTAGATTTATATTATACAACCCTAATAATAATCACAATGATAATAATAAGCGACACTTCAAGATTGATCAGACCTTTTTGGAGCTAGTTTTCCAAATGCTATAGCAGCTCATGGACAGCGTGAAAGTTTTCCAATTTTCAAAAATGAATTGAAAGTCACATTTTTTCGATTCGAAGTGCGACAAAAAAATTCATAAATTGGCAGAAGCCTTCGACTTTCATTCACGTGATGTCAGTAAGGTCATATACCCTCGACGTGTGGCCTGTGTTCTGGCAAATGATCGACTGTACGTGAAAAACTATCAAAACCTTTTGTGTAAGAAATTTCATAAGCTTCAACATCAGTCCTTATCATTTTTCACCAGGAAGCCACCGGAAGTGAGATATCGACCGAAAAGTAAGGAAGACATGTTTCATTTTTCCCATTTTCAATCTGATATTCAACCCTCTGTACCTCTCAAACGGTCCATCCTACGTGAAAAATTGATGAGACTTTTTTTGTAGAGAATTTTAGGCGCTTTGAAATTACTCCAGTTAATTTTTCACCTAAGAGCAACCGGAAGTGAGATAGCGGTGAAACAAACGGTGTAGGGTTAATGAATTTTTGACTGTAAGCCAGAGAGCGTGAATAAAGTGTAAATGAACGTCATTCATCCCACATCTGTGGGTGTTCATTTGAATTAAATGCAGTTTGTCATTAGATTGAGAGATAAAAGCAAGCAGCGTGCATTGGGCGTTGGTTAAATACCCCAACAACAATGGTAAAGCGCTCGGGCGCCGCGCCGGTTCGATCCACCACGGACAAAAACAATCCAGACACCTAATCTCCGTGCGATGGTTTCATCCATGTCAACTATTAGGTAGAGAGACGCTCATAGAATGAACGATCAATGTACGAGGTGTCAGTTACTAAATTCAATCATCCGATTTTAATCAAGAAAAGCAATTATTCTATTCAAGCCATCGACAGGCAGGATCAAAGACTAATTAACACTCAATTTTACACCTTCGTTCGTTATACTCTGGTACCTACCTGATAACGGTATAATTAGAATATGGTAATGATGATGATAATAATAATAATATCAGATTCGATCGAAAATTCGAAACAATATAGTAAGTTTCTCTTCAGGTTTTTTACTGATTTTCAAATTCAAATTTTTTTCCTATGATTTTTGTGCTTGTATATTAATTACATTCGAAATGAGGGGGTTAGCTCGAGAAGAATATAAGTAAAGAGTACAAAAAAAAAAAAAATAGAAAACTATTTTGGAAAAATATCTGGAATTGAATCAAGAATACAAAGTGAACAGAATCAAAAGAATACAGTAATTTCCTTATGGATTGAAAAAAAATCAGGAAAGTGTCAACAGTATTTCAAAATTCCGAGTTTTTCAATTATTAGAAATTGTGAATTTTTTCTCAAGTTAATGAATAAGTTTTTCCTATCCAACTCCATGCTTTTCAGTGTAGGAAAAATCTACGATTCCACTATGCTTTGCCACAAAACTATCTCAGTGCACGCTGTAATCGCTATGACTATTTGCTGAAATAGTAAACATTTCATAATAATATGTCTACGAAAAGCTCAGCAAGAGATCGATTGTCAGGAATTTGTTGTCAGATTATTCAAAACTTACACTTTTCTTTAGGAACGTTGTAAAAATTAAAAAACGAACCCGAAAAAATATTTAATTTTTATTTTTTGAGGTGCTTCTATAGTCTCTCAAAAGTTTTGTGGGAAAATAGAAATGTTGCGGTTAGGCACTGGTCAAGTTGTCATGGAATCGCCCATTATTAAGTAATTGGTGTATCCGGCACTGCGCTAACTGTATATACTGGCACGTTGCACACGTATAGTCTTGGTCTGCTTTTGTGTGCTACCGAAATGTATGTATGGTAGATTCACAATAAAAATACTAACTCATGCACTGCGAGTTGTGTTTCAGTGAGAAATAACGCACGTGCGACGTTTACACGACAGATGCCGGATGCAGCTACAGGGGAATCGTTAGACGGATTCAAATTAAACGTGGGAGGAATTGATAAAGAAAATCTCTCTCTCTCTCTCAAAGAAATGAAAAAAAAAAAAGAAAAAGATCTAACGTTGTATAAAATCCTAGGATATCAAGAAAAATATATATGGATGATATCATGTCACGCGAAAAAGGAAACCTTTGGTTAAGGATGTACAGGCCATACAATCTCAACCAAAAGTGAGTCTCGTCGTCAATATTGAGTACTTCGAGATGAGATAAAATCGGAAAAAAATCAACCACTATCAAGATGATAAGAGTATTCATTTTCAATAATAATAATGCCCAAAAGTTATCAACAAATTGTTTTAAAGAATCATTGTTTAACAAATTTCCTGGTGAAGTTATTGTTTTTTCATGTCAAATGAATTCGTTAATCTTTCCGAATGCACATGAATTTTTTCAGAATTTTGTCACTTTTTTGCAATTTCCGTTTTCAATTTTGAAAAATGGAGAAAAAAATCTGAATTTTGGATATGTTATCGTGGAAACGATGTAGATTACAATTCCGAAGTTTCCGGAGCGTGGAACTAATAGTTTTGTAAATACAGCCTTTAGAAATTTCCGAAAACGAAAATTTCAAAAAAAGTGTCAACATTCTGAAAAAATTCACGTGTATTCGGAAAGATTAACGAATTCATTTGACATGAAAAAAAATAACGTCATCAGGAAATTTGTTAAACAATGATTTTTTTAAACAATTTGTTGATAACTTTTGGGCATTATTATTATTGAAAATGAATACTCTCATCATCTCGATTGAGGTTGATTTTTTTCCGATTTTTATCTCATCTCGAAGTCCTCAATATTGACGACGAGACTCACTTTTGGTTGAGATTGTATGGCCTGTACATCCTTAAACGAAGTGTTAATAGCTGATGTAGAGATGCACTCTTTCGACTTCTCGCGGTGTGAACTCGGTCTCTGTCTAGTTTCGGTACATTTATGCAAATGACACATATTTTGGGATATGAGTACCTGCACCCAGATCACAGACGAACTGTGTCATACCCTGCAAATCATCCGGCCAAAGAGCAGAGAGGTGCCAGCTGAGTAACCAGAACTGAGAGTAAAGCCAGAAACGAGTCTCTTGAGTCAATTCAAAGTGGCATGAGCCGAGGTGAACGGCCCGCTGTATATATTTAGACTGTAATCAAGGCCAATAACTTTACTTCAACCTGATTCGCGAGTCGCGAAGGGTACTCTGCATCCGCATCTTGGCCACTCGCTCTTTACCTAACGATCTGACGATCGACCCGATTCATCGATCGATAAGAGATAAAAAGAGATTTAGAGCTATATTACAATTGTATGAATCATATACCTTGACATTCTACAATTTTGTGTTTATTCATTCCGTAGACTGTGTGTATGAATTATGCATGGACGGGGTCATTACCACGTCCAAAAAAAGGGACGGACGGAGTTTCTGTAATCTACTAAATTTCCCGTACCGCACAGTTCTCGGGCGCCTAGACTCACCCAAACGACCAAACGCGTCCGCGTCGAAATTAGATCATGCCTGGTTTGGCCTCACGAGTTTAGTGTAGTTGACGCATGGGAGTTTAGCTGGGCAAAACTGGTATAGGTATACCGGAAATTCGAGGAAAATTTCAAGTGGTTAAATTCGCAGACTTTTTCGGGCCGAGATACCAAAACTTTATCGAAATTATCTCACGATAATCGAATTCTGATATCGGATTCGTGTTCGGCGTGCTCAAATATGTCGAAAACGAATGGTCACATGACGTCAAAAAAATGTTGTTTGAAAATCGAAATAAGCTAAAAAAAAAACTAAAAAATTGCGATAAGAATCTTCCCTGCCGATATCATGGGTAAAGATTGACGTGGTCGATGAACGTTTTGAAGAATAAATTTAAAAAAAAAACGGAAAAATAAGCTACGATCATGTGGCGTACGATGTTATTTATTGTGGGAACCGCTTGAGAAGCTTACGCACGTAGCGAGATAGCTCTCCCTCAATGCGATGACAAATGGCAAATGACGCCAACGATTACTGTAGTCGGGGTTGCCATAGCGACCGTGATGGTATGATATAGGCGGTTTGGTACAGGGACGACCCTGATTCTACCCCGGAGATAATTTCGCTAGTGTTACCCACAGTCCCTTAGTCCACGTGTCCTCTTACTTATTCTCTAAATTAGGTATACGGCACGGGTTGAATCTAAATCATGCTCTGAATGAAAATGACAAAGATAATGAAGAAGCATTAATTTCCCCTTTCGAATTCAATTTCGAACTCAGAATCAGTGTTCCATAAGTCTCGGCATTCCCAAAAGAAACTATAATTATAACGCTGCGAAGCATTATTGAGGGAAAATGAGGAAGCTCGATTGCTGGTTGGAAATTTCAAGCTAATTAATTGAACGATGCCCAGTTACTATGCACGTAGCAATATATCTACCCCATTAGCGACACGCGCACGCATAGATTCACCATGGCTTGACACTCAATTCCATTACGAGTGTAGCAACAACGATCTGACAACCAACACGAGACATTTTGCTGGACAATTATTCAGATTGTGATTGCGAATCGTTATCCTGTAACTTGGGAAAATTTCGATCACAGACAGAAGGTGTATGTATTGTTTTACTTCTCTCCATTTTCTTTTCCATTTCAGAATAGACCGTTTTTTTTTTTTTAAGGAAGAACCGCGAAGGGTGAATACTGTAAGACTATAGTGGTTTTTCGGATATATATTTACCACCCGAACCCTAATTTTGGGTACCGTTAGGGAAACTTGGGCGTTCTCATAGCTCGCTTCTCTAGACCCTATTTTCATCCCCAGGGAGTAAGGGAACCGTGAACTCACGGTACCACGAGAGGACGAGAGGTAAAAGATATAGGAGGTATTACAGAAGTTGGAATGTGGAGAATGGAGGTTTAAAGATGGAAGGGATGCGCGACGTACATCTATGAAAAGTATGTGCGGACTAGAATTTCTAGTGCAGCCACGACTCCCATAACATGTCACATTTTCAGTCCATCTATAACACCGCTACCAAGTATGGGAGGGTGGATGTGGATATGACCACGCGTGACCATAATCTACAACGAGCTTCACTCTGAGGGTGCTTTGGCGGTTGAGGTTTTGCACACATTGCACATATGCGGTAAAGACAAACTCAAGAAATATTCTCCATTGATTCGATCCAGGAAGATTGATTTTTCAAGCAGGTATGGACGCAATGGGAATCCTCAGAAAATGACAAGATACAACAGGATATAAATTCTCATGCAGGGGACATACATATAAAACTGTCAATGCTGGTCGAGTAAAATACTATTAGCTTACAGTGGCAAAAACTGATGACCATTTCAGTAAAGAAAATTTTACATTTTGATAAGAGAAATTCTACGAAATTTTTTCCAGATCCTATTCCCACTGTAATTTTCACCGTTGGTCACTCGTGGCGCTACTTGTCTTGTCGCACATGAGTCAATAATAGCATGGGGAACGGAGATAAATTATCTTCACATCTTGAGGTTATATCTTCAGATTGTATGAAAGATTGTTTAAAGTAGGTAGAATGTAACCAAAAACTTAAGAATAATAAAAAAAGTACCATTAAGGTGAAATGAAAGTCACGTGATCTCGATATGATTTACACTTGGAATTTTCACACGCTATTTTCTCAGCCAAAACACATTCGATTGATGTGAAATTGATGTCAGTGACGTAAAAAAACTGAATGAAGGGCGTGACGCTCGTGGATTTTCGAAAATCGAAAGACATAATTAGAATTTTGTGTAACAATATTGTTCTGTAACCCAAGGAGGTGCTGCCCCTCGTGGAGGGAGGCAGCACTTCCTTGAATTACAGAATAATATTGTTAAAAAACTGTAATTACGTCTCGATTTTCGAAAATCCACGAGCGTCATGCCCTTCATTCAGTTTTTTTTACGTCACTGACATCAATTTCACATCAATCGAATGTGTTTTGGCTGAGAAAATAGCTTTTGAAAATTCCAAGTGTAAATCATATCGAGGTCACGTGACTTTCACTTCACCTTAAAAAAGATTATTTCATTTTCAACTTTACCAGCATCGAGTACATCCTCGATTAAAACTGTCATCCCGGAGGTAGATTCTTTATACTATAGATTCTATCTTCTGTCAATGCTTACCTGTAACAGAAAGGTGAAAAAATATCTTTAGTTTATTGAAATTGTATCCAGTCTCAGAATGAATCTATGCATACACAGAACGAGATATACGTAATTATTTTTATCTCTGGACGAAGAGCAATGACTATTGCAACATACTTATAAAGTTCATTGAAAATACATCCACTTTCTGATATCAACATAAGTGTAACATTGGTTTATTAATAGACTATAGCACACCAGACATCGAAACACTTCGATAGGTTTCAATCAATCTCACTCTATAACGTCGTACCCACTCACAGACATACACTTGACATTCTATTATTAAAAATCTGTTTTCGACTAAGAGGGTTGGACAAAAATCAAATCCGTTCATTTGTCTTTTCCGTTTTTTTTTTTATTGGCGTTCAAAGAGAAACTAAAAAACAGATTAAAAGAAATGAATACAAAAAATTGTTTAACGATTATCTTCAAGCTCTCTATTTAATTTCAACCATTACACAGGTTGATTGAAATCTCTTTACGAATATTTTTCAGGGTCAATCATTATCAAAATTGCGATCGAAAGTAGGTTATCTAATTTATCAACGATTCTTTCTTATCTTCAATTTTTCATTTCTTTTTTCTCCCAGCAATTTTTGTTCCATTATAATATACGTAGAACAAAAGAAGTAGTGATACAATGAATGGAGACATTTTTCTTCTGAATTAAGAAAAGAAAGAGAATTCCAACATTATGAATATTTCTATCCCCACTCGAAAGAAATTCGAACAAAAAACATTTAGGAAAAAAAAATGGTTCAGAAATGAAATTCTTTGAAAATATTAATAACACAAATTTTCACTGATATTATATACTGAAAAATTATTAGAAATATGAAAAATGTATGTAGAGCGAAAGTTTCCAATGTACATAGTAAGCGAGAAAAATAGTTGAAACCCAAGTGTTCCTAAATTCACACGCTCTCTAATCAAGTTCCTATAGTAGCATGTCCACGCATGCGTATAAAAAGATTACCAACATATCGGAGTATATGGTCTGACGAAATGAAACTAAGTACATACATACATACCACACACGATATACCCACGTAAGAAATAAATCGAGAGAAAGGTTGACTCGTCGAATTGTTATGGCTGATAAAATTCAACGTTTCTTGATCGATTCGAGTTCCCAAAGCTACAAGTATTCGAAAACACTTTATAGATCGGAAGAAAATTAACGGAATGAAACGGAAGGTGTATTGATGCAATACTTGCGAAAAATAATGAAACGACCTCGTATACACGTTCGTTTGCGCAAATGCCCAATCACCGTTATTGCAACCTATTGCGACTACCTATAATTTTCATGGTCCAATAAGACGAGATGAGAAAAACGCGAAGAAGTAGAGAGATGAAATCGATACCCAAGGTCGTATCGACGACAATATCGCGACAACGATCTTCATCCGTATTCTGTACCTCCAACGGCGCGAAATTCACACGTATGGAGCTCAATATAGCGTACGGAAATTGTTCTTTTCACGGCACAGGCATTAAAAAGTCACTTTTTGACGCCTGTTTTCGTTCCGGCAGGTGGCACTTTATACCGCTCAGTTCAAAGTTGCGGTATAAAGTCTTTATTCCGCATCTTTGATGCGCAGTTCGAAGTGCGCATGTCAAAGTTGCGGAATAAAGTCTTTATACCGCAGGTTACCCCCTCTCTACTACCTTTTACAGCAGCTCCTATACGCAGTTCGTGCGGAACTCAACTCGCGTCAAAGAGACTATTAATGCCTTTCCCGCAAAAAACATTGTATGGGGCGCGCGCAGAAGGTAACTGTTCGGCAAGGTTATGTTTTTCGTACGAGCCTTCGGCTCGCCAGGTAAAACCAACGGCTCGTACGAAAAACATAACCTTGCCGAATAAACAGTTACTTTCTGCGCATGCCACGTAAATATCTATTCTACGCTTCATTCGATACTCCCCACTTTTGTGTTTCGTAAAAATTTATTTTGCAAAATTGATACACGACGGTATAAGGCAGACAATTATAAAGACTGCGATCCTACATTCGTCTGCAAATGCGCATGCGCATGCGCATAGTACAAAACGACCATTATATGGCTCGTAGGAGTAGAAAGTGGTATTTCTTGTACTTCGCGCATGCGTATTCACGTACTTGATTCAACGGTTTTATTTCATTAATTTATTTGTCGCTACTTTTTCATAAACTGCTCACAAAACTTGGAAGGCCTTGGCATTTCCAATTCAAAATACTTTCCAAGTCCAAACTACTGAATTGTGATGACAAAATTAGATTCCTTCTTTATTTCAAGGAAAAATTGCTTGGTCAGGCCGTCCACTCAAGTTAGGATCAATAATTCCCTAAGAATTCCAGGATATTCCAGAAGCAACGAAATTTCCTGAGATTTCCAGGATTTCCAGGTATTTTTCAAGAGGATAGACACCGTGAATTGATGTATTTTTTTCATCTTTATACAATTTAATCAATTGACAAGCACTTTTCATTTCCACATACAATTTGTTAGGACACACACATGAATGAGCATTCAGAAACATATTGTAAAAAAAATTCCACTCATAGCTACCCTTTTTTTCGCACCAAAGCTTTGTATGAAGTTCAAATTCATTGTTTAACGTTCAGTTTGTTTTTTACGAATTCGTCAGATTCACATACATCAACCGTCAGCTCCATAGTATCGGAAAAATTTACCGAACGTCCAAATGGTTTCCACCCACTGTTGATATAGAAGTGGAAAAAAGCCAGAGGGCAAGTGAGTCGAATAAATGTAGTAAATAAAGTAATAATAAGTTGATTTAAAAAAAAAAAAAAAAAAAAAAAAAACGAGATGAATGAATACACGGTAAACGCGAAACGCGGTTCGAAAATCCTTCGGTTAATCCTGTACAACAAGGTTCGGTATCGGTTCAGGCTTTGTAGTTACACCCGTCTAGACGAACGGGTCGGGTCGATGGGCCCATCTACAATCTGAATCAGAGCTCGCGTCCCACTACTCACAAAATCTTTTTTCATCTTGCTCATTTAGTTTCTATGTATAATTTTTTTTTTTTTTTATTTCTGGGAATAATAATCGTAGAATTTGAGAAACAATGAACAAATTCACTGTGTATTGAAGGGTTAGTACAGTTTTTCGCGATATGAGATATTCCCTGACTCTTTCAGGTTATTCAACCGTGATTCTGATTAGATTTTGGCTTTGATCGGTTCAGTGCTTCTCGAACTATTTGATTTAAAAAAATTCTAGAAAATACAACAAAAATGACGCCTATCTTGAGAATGGATCAACGGATTCGGATGAAATTTGATACCATATGGTTTTTCGGATCGCTGATCACGAATCTGATGTCAGTTTTGCAAAATTTAAAATATCAGAGTCAAACCCACTTGTTAAACTTTTAGAATACACAACTCGTATTTTCATCAATACTGACAAAATTTATAAAATCATTTTCACTACAATCTGAAAAATCGTTTTCTTTTTTTAGGTTGCCGCAAATTTGAAATAAAAAAAAGAATCGTGGTACATTTTCGAATTGTAAAAATTAATAATTTACGACCATCATAAACGCAAGAATTAATTACCATATGAACTGATTTTCATTGGACATGCTCAAAATCGAATTTTCTTTAAAAAAAAAGTATGAAACATCTTCAAGAATATAATTGCGGTACACATGAAATAAATAAACAGAATTTTCTAAGAAAATTGGTAAAATCATCCTCAATCATCAAAAATTTCAAATTCATATTATTTGACTATCATCGCACTGCTGCACACTTGATAAAAATCGATGATTCGTCAGCAGGATAGACTTGGCAGAAAGTGATCGTAATTTTGATGAGAAGGTTACGTTGATAATGAGGCTCTGACACAATTAACTGAGATCGATTCATCCTAAACAGGCAGCGGCAGTTAGGATCACCGTTCGCCTAGTTTAACACAAGACTGACTAGTTATTTCAAGGTGTATTACCAAATTAGGTGATACCGCGAGAGATAGTTGCAGTATGCCTTGCAACTCGAAACGCGAATTATGTAGCTACCTATACTGTACTCAGAGATAGAACACGAGGCAGACACGAATCCCCGTCCTTGTGAGTTGCAACTTTATCCATAATGTAGACAAAAGGCTGGTAGACTGACAAAGTCCACCTTTTCGTCAAAATATTATTTCTTTGCAAATAAAAAGTGGTACATGAAATCCGTATCTGCAGTATCAGTGAATCGACCACAGATGCTTCTTAGACACAACGACCAGAAAAAAATTCATCCCTTTGATATGAAAGTACACTGGATACTTGCGGAAATGTACTTTGGAAATGTCGATAGTTTTATTGCAATTTCTAACTGCAATTGTTGATAAGAAAAATGTATAGTTTCAAATTTATCATAAAATTCGTATAATCATTTCGCTGATCAATCCTTGTCCATCACAAATGTTTATTGACTTTGGGAATAATACTACTACGTAAATTTAATTTGAAAAATGACGAATTTTGAAACGTTGCATATATAATTCTTTTTTACTGTCCTAACAATGTCTGCATTTCTACAAGACTTTCGATATGTCAGACGGAAAATCATTCAGGAGTGCAAAAAGTGTATTATTATTGCTTTTTTTTTCATTTCTCTCGTGCGCCTTTTGAACTAATCCGTTCAATTGTTTCAAACAGAGAACTATTCTTTTTTTGTTTTTTTAACTTCTATCCTCATTGATTATGCATGACGTTCATATTAGGGAAAATTTTGAATAACTATTTTCTGTTGAATCCTGCTGTAAATAAATTAAAAAAAAAAAGTGTCTACATTGCTGATAGACGCTGCTGCAATCATTTTCATTTTAAAAGAAATCAAGTAAGATACACGGTTTCGAACGTCATACCTGCGACAATAATGTGAGTATCTATACGTAAAGTCGGGGTAATATACCGATAGGAAATTGAGGTCAGTGTCAAAGAAGCGACCGTGAAGTAAAGTGAAGTATTCGACGTGCGTTAATTCACGTAGCAGACGTGTTTCGACCTCTTTTTCTTCCTCACGCTGTTATCGTTATGTCCATCCATATATCGACTAGCCATGTACTGTACAAAATTCAAATCAGTTCGAAAAACTGTCCTAGACCCAGAGTCAACGTAGTTATTGACGTTGACAATCGAGTCGAAAGGAGTCTTACACTGTACGTAAAACTAGTTTGGTTAATATAGGTAAAAGGCACGTATTACGTAATGAATTGACGATAAGTTAAGTTGAGTTGGTTTGCTTTACAGTGACCTCAAAACCTATTTCACATCGATCACTCTCTCAACTTCGCAACGACCAAAATCGGCGGTAAATTTTGTTCAATTGCCAATTACTATTTATTCATTAAGTATCAAGTGACTAACTAATCTCAACTTTATACTCCAGGACGTGAAAAACACTGGATCACACTTTCTACTTTGATCTTAAAACTCATGACTTCGAAATTCACATACTCGTGACAAGCCTGACTCACAATTACTCATGATTACAATCAATGAATGATAAATCAAACTTCCACGAGATGCAAAACTTGTCGTGATCATCAAATGTTCGAATCATCGGTCTGTCTCAAGTTTTACACAAGTATCTGTGGATTTGTAGTTCCTTTTCTCCATGATAATATAAAGTGAAGTGAAGCAAGCTTCGAGTTCGCTAGCCTGCACGGTGGTTCCTAGCTTCTGCCTTCTGGCTCCTGGCTTGTGGCTCCCACGACCCCACCCGGGTCATAACGTTCGAAGAAGAAGTTCCCTCAAGACGAGCGTATAAAGCGATCTTGAGAAGTTGGTGGTCGGCGGTCGGTCGCACTCTCCACGCCTGTCCACATATTAACTCATCGTCGTTGAGAAAGAGACTCTGTACTACTACGTACAGAATGTAGACCGAAGACGAGATGCTTGGAGAACCGGAGACTTGAGAGACTGAGGCAGAAATTGTCAAAGTCCAATGTGTAACCGAATATCGTCCACTCAAATTCCACAAAGCGTGACGTGAAACAAAGCGCAATGTCGTATATTCGCATGAGTCGATCATTTTTTTCGCACCTTTTTTTTTGTAACTTATCAAAGGTACTCTCGAGTTTGTTTTAATAAACCTACCTGACACTTAAGAAACTGTCGTCAGTCGAGGGAATATAAAACTGTCAGACAGCAATATCTTCAGACTACCTGCTTGACTTGACGGATGAATCGGATGAAATGAAACACTGTGATTTTATTTCATATCCGTTTCTCAGGATCCACAATGGCTATGAAACGTATGACGTAAATTCTTTTTTGTTTAAACAATTTCTTTTTCTTTTTCGTACCGTTATCATCATTTTATCATTTCATTGGAAGATGCAAATGAAAGAAGTGAAAGAAGCCTATTTTTAATCTTTTATAAGTGAAATAAGAACGTTTCCACTCCTTTTTTTAGGCGCGTATCTCACTTTCGGTTGCTCCTACGTAAAAAATAATCTGAACCAATTTTGAAGTTCACGAAATTCTCTACAAAAGGGATTTCAACGATTTTTCACGTAGGATTGAGCATTCAAAAGATATACGCAGGTTTAGAAGTTGAATAAAAGTGTACAAATATTATTATGAGTGAGAAGACGTGTGAAGCCCTGAATTTAATAATCTCTTTTTAATTATATATACATACATGACGTGCAGGTATGTAATACACAATTTCGAGCAAGGGCGGTCGACTTTAGTCACAGAAGGTTCATCGACCCGGAAAATTGTCTTTCCAAAGTGATAAAAAGCAAGCTCATGATAAAAGTAAAAATAAGAGAAGCAAAGATGATGATGAAGCGAGAGGAAAAAGAGGCGAAGAAGACGAAGACCAGATGCCTAATTTTTTAGATCCTTTTAACCGCCTATTATAGGGCTACTCTCCTCACTTGTACCCACACAAAAACGGTCTAACCTAACGTGTTACACCAAAATGTTACATATCGGTTATATTACATATTGCTTATTCTCAGAGTCAAATTTTGGTGTCCACTTTGGGAGATATTGAACAAAAAAAAAACAAAAAAAAAACATGACGGAAGGAGATCAGGGTAAGGCTGTCATGATTAGAACACGTCTTCTCACACCTAAAAAATCTATGTTTACGGCACAGGCATTAAAAAGTCACTTTTTGACGCCTGTTTTCGTTCCGGCAAGTGGCACTTTATACCGCTCAGTTCAAAGTTGCGGTATAAAGTCTTTATTCCGCATCTTTGATGCGCAGTTCGAAGCGCGCATGTCAAAGTTGCGGAATAAAGTCTTTGTACCGCAGGTTACCCCCTCTCTACTACCTTTTACAGCAGCTCCTATACAGGGTGACCCAGGACCCCCGGACCAAAGAGAATAGGTGAATTCCTCGTTGAATTCTGAGACGAAATTTCCTTTTCGAAAACTTTGTCAGATCAACGGTGTGCGAGTTATTAAAGATGGCGACTGACCAACCAGCGCCTCGCTTCAGAACCGTGGCAGTGCCGGCTCAATGCGGGGGGCAGTGCCCATGGTTTTATGTCACATTTGGCTACTTCTTCTTTACTTTTTTCCCCCAGCTGCGTCGATCAGACTTGGTGTCCAGGTC
>JAFFZH010016057.1:159833-209012 GCA_018420115.1 Euura saliciscinereae
TAATAAAGAGTCCAATCTTTTTTTTTTTTTTTTTTTAAGTTTATTCGAATTTGTTTATTTATAACAACAGAAAGACACACAAGAAATTCTATTTAGTTTAACAGAAAAATTTATCAAAAAAAGAATGTATCGGTTCTAATTCTGTGGATTCGTTTGTTCTCCGTCTGTAATTAAAATTAATTAAGGAACCAGAATGACGAGAGCAAGTCGGGTGATACGACTCCATATATTCCTACTGTGTTCATTTCTCTGTTTATCCGTATTCGGCGCAGCAAACACGTACTGTCGCAGTATTCGCAATGCCAAAAAGAAAAAGAGAAGAAGAAGTAGAAGGAAGAAAAAGAAAATTGATCCGTAACTTAATTTCTCGGATGAAATGATGAAAATCCCTTAAGGTAATCAGCTTCAGTCGCCGCGTCGTGCTCTCAAAGTAGGTACCTACCCTACCTGCTATTTTCGTTTCTACAGATTTACACTAACGTGTAGCAATGTATGTATAGCCAGTACCTATAGATAGCGAAGCGTGCAGTGAGCAACTGCAGATATCTGCATATCACGACCTCCAGAAAACCACTTCAATCCATAGACAAATAATTCGACGCAATCAAAGAAAATAAACGTTCAAATAATATTTTATCACTGCTGAAGGTCAATTCGAAACTGAATAACATACCTACAACCGTGAGAAATTGCGAATTGATTGAATAGTCATTTCCTTTTCGCCAATATGTACCTCACTTCCGAATATTCCTACGTGAAAAATGACCACGATCGATTTCAAACCTCGCGAAATCTCTGCAAAAAATAAAAAATAATAACTACGATTTTTCTTGGAAGCCAGGGCATCGTAACATTCAAAGGGTTAACACCCCTTTCTCTCTGGAATGTGTTGGTGGAAAACTATCAAACCAGTCAGGACATTAGGGTGAACCAGATAACCTAAAATCGAAGCATGTTTTCAATATCCTAAAGGACCGTATTAAGGTGAAATGAAAGTCACGTGACCTCGATATGATTTACACTTGGAATTTTCAAACGCTATTTTCTCAGCCAAAACACATTCGATTGATGTGAAATTGATGTCAGTGACGTAGAAAAACTGAATGAAGGGCATGACGCTCGTGGATTTTCGAAGATCGAAAGACATATTTAGAATTTTGTGTAACAATATTGTTCCGTAACCTAAGCAGGTGCTGCCCCTCGTGGAGAGAGGCAGCACTTCCTTGAATTACAGAATAATATTGTTAAAAAACTGTTATTACGTCTCGATTTTCGAAAATCCACGAGCGTCATGCCCTTCATTCAGTTTTTCTACGTCACTGACATCAATTTCACATCAATCGAATGTGTTTTGGCTGAGAAAATAGCGTTTGAAAATTCCAAGTGTAAATCATATCGAGGTCACGTGACTTTCATTTCACCTTAACGCGGTAAGAAAGAGATAGGGATGGGTCAGTGTATAGGTATCAACTAGAACCGTAGAAAAAAAAGCCACCCTAGTAATCAATTCATCCTAAGAACGTGAACGCGAAGGGGTAGAGGACCTCGACGTTGAAGATGTAGATATATCGCACACCATATCGTGGTGGAAAAACCTTCTTTGGGTTCACAAGCAGATCAATAGACGAGATGGCGGACGGACGTAGGGTTGGGTACAGAGGTTTGACTCCGAAGTAGGGGGGGGGGGGATTCTGGGTTCACCGGAGGAAATCCTGCACGGAGATATATACACTGCAGGAGTTTGTAGCCGAGGCGCTGATATCCGCAGGGTCCGGGCGAAAGGATCGAACAGAAGTAGAGAAGCTGAAGAGAGAGACGAGCCGAACTCATCTCCAGGGACAGCTGCGTGCCCACCTGCCCGTAACAGCTGCCTTCCTAGCTAGCCGAAGGCCTCCGGCTAACTCGAAACTCAACTTTGAAACGCGCGCGAGCCAAACCCCAGGAAGCTTATCATGCGGCTCATTGGGACTCACGACACGTGGCACAAGGCCCCCTCAAACCTCGTCCCGATCTGCATTCGAATTTGCATTTGCATAAAGCCCTCTTTAACTCCGTCCCCATAGGTTATATCTCCCTCGTACCTAGTTGCGGCAATGAACGGTCAAACCTGTTCGCTGCTGCTCTTACGATGTCAATGAACTAATTCGACGCAAAAAAGGAGGTATAACTAGTTTGATACCCATTCTGCAAAATCGATCCTTGTTCCCCTCTAGCTTTCATTTTTTGTGATTTCAGACGACGAAACAAGATCCTCTGAGCTTCTGTCCTTAAGAGCATGCCACAGTCATTTTTTACTCTTCTTTACCGACCGTACCCGGTTTTCACTTGTTTTCACCGATAGCAAAGCCTACGCGTCACAGGCGTGGAAAAGGAACCAACAGCGCAATTCTAGATCGAATTCCGAAGATATATATCGGAAAACTTCTTTGTTTCATGCAACAATGAAGACGTATTCTTGAAAACTGCACAAAATGGTAATTGTCGATGTCAAGCGGTAGTGGCGGCCATGATGAACGGGCGAAACTCACAATCACCGCTTGACATCGACAATTACCATTTTGTGCAGTTTTCAAGAATACTTCTTCATTGTTGCATGAAACAAAGAAGTTTTCCGATATACATCTTCGGAATTCCATCTAGAATTGCGCTGTTGGTTCCTTTTCCGCGCTCGTGACGCGTAGGCTTTGCTATTGGTGAAAACTGGGTACGGTCGGTAAAGAAGAGTGAAAAATGACTGCAGCATGCTCTTAATGTGTCCGCGAATAGCATTATCTCATCGTCGTCATTTTAGGCCTCCTTGACCGACCCTGCGGGCACACTCTGCCTTGCTTACCGGGATGAGTATGAAAGTCGAGTCTTGACTTAAGGAACTTAGGCTAAAGGAATGCTAACTGCAAAGCATAGCTCAGCCAAGGCTTTGTGGTACAGTAGACAGGCAGGCAGATATAACATATTTCCTTTGTGACAACTGTGCATGGGTATTATAACTAGCTGGCGTTGCACATAACTGGATAAACCACGCGACTAACATCAGCTATAAGGAACAAGACGAAGAACAAGACGAATACGGCCTCGTGCGCACGCGTTGGTTTTATGACCGCAAACTGAACGAGGAAATACATGATCATCCCCAATTAATTACCATGCAGTGTCCCTTATGTTTGTATGTGCATAGTAATTCAAAGTCGCTTTCATAATCGTAAAATGAATCAGTAGACTCTCGATAACTGCCCGATTCCATCTTCCTCGCGCATGCGCGCAAGGACTTCGTATCCCCTCCTCGTCCCGTGAGAGAAACTGACGACAGCGACAAACGTGACGTATTTTTTGCGACTGACGGTAAAGGACAGTCAATCAATTACTGTTACACTCGAGGAAGCTACTGAATGAGGTATCCTTCAATTGCTTTCTGCATGGAGAATTCACAGTCATAGTGTCCATAATTCACTTTTTTTTCTATATCTTTCTTGATAAGTAAAACGGCTTGAATTTGAATCATAGCGGTAATTATGATAAAATGATTAAGTATCTTCTCGTTCAGTATTCGATTATAAAACCAACGCGTGCGCACGAGTTCCGTGTTCATCTTCTTGTGCATAGCTGATGTTAGTCACGTCGTTCAGTCAACTATGCGCAACGCCAGCTGGCTATATCCACACACAGTTGACGCAAAGGAAGCATGTTGTATGTACCTACCTGTCTGCCTGCTCCACGAGCGATTTTAAACTCCAAATACACATATCTATTAAAAAAAAAAAACAAGTTTGAATTTGAAATCGAAAAAAATGGTCATTTCAGAAATTAGATGGTTTCAGGCAATTTTTGTTTTTCGCTCCTGTAGGTCCAAATAAAAAGTGGGAGGTAATCTAGAGTTTACTACGTTAGTGAACAATTGAAAATCTAGAGTCTTGTGGTAATTATAAAATACCTGTATTATTTAACCTACAATACCAATATAGGTAAGAATTATTGATTTTCTGCGAAAAAAAAAGTCCTCAACGTAGGTAGGTATTTGCGCACGTTCGAGAACGTGCTAATCGACCCCGAGACTGAAATTAGCCACGTTTCATCCTCGCATCGGGGTCGGTTAAAAGGAGGACAAACTTAAAACGCACGGTAACGACCTGTGTTCAACCCCACACCGTATAAACACTGTGAAATCGTTATTGTAACACCTAATATACGTTACACCCGTACCTATGCTTGATTATGGTTGCAATTATTACATGTTACCGGGTATTTGAGCTAAAATGTTGTTCAGTTGGTACATTTTACTAGTAGCTATTATCCATCCTCGAAATTCTGCATCAGCATCCATACTATGAATAAATGTATACCGAATACTTACGTAACGAACCCTCCAACCCAACGTAATTCCGTTATATTACAGTCATGTAATTGCATTACTACTTTTTTTTCCTCTTCTTTCACCTTTTGCTCGTTTTGTCAATACTATTCACATCGCCCAAACACAAAAAAGTAGATATACATTTTATTTTTCAATTCTTGTTCTTGTTCATGTCTCAAATGTTCGAGTGACCTATAGACAGCGTAAACAGACCCGAACCTAATCTCAAGTTTGTCTCCTACGGACGGTAGTTAGTTACAGGCAACAATTTATTTCGGTGGTACAATACGACTCAAAGCAATTATCGAACTTCCGTTTCACAGTGGTATGACCGTACCTATAGGTACCTATTCTTGATTGCCCCGCAAAACGGATGATACATAGGCTAGTACGTCGTGTTTTGTTGACACAAGGCCTTATCCACACTCCGTATCGTGGGTGACTGATGGTAAATTCTAGCTTAATTAATACCAAGTAAGTATAGACCTTAGGTTACGAGGTATAGCTCCCTCCCAAGTTTGTTCAGTTCAATTTAATCGCTGAGCGGCTACGTTTGCGGCTCCGCAATAATAGCATGGATCGAATATGGTTTATGAGTATCGATTTCATCAGAATTCAATATCCTACATCATGCCCATGCAATAATTAAGTTTCAATTAACAGAATAAACAATGTTCACTCTGTAAAAAAAAAAAAATAACTAAAACAATACATTCGTTTCAAATCGATTGAATTCGCACCTTCAGCTTTGAGCCCTCATAGAAATCATGTTACTGTCTGGTCTTCAAGAGTTTATAGGATAGCTGAATCTGAATAAAGTGTCACTAGTGCCAAATAAAAAAATGGCGGATTCAGAGTGTGATGGATTAGCATAATCTTCGTGAAACTCAAGTTTCCGACGAATTTTCAACTCCCTGATCTGAAATCTGATGTTCATGATGTCAGAATGAAAAAATCGTAGGTATAAGGATTCAATGCGGAATTTTGATTCTTCTCTCGCTCTCAATTTTCAACTGTACCTAGAGGTTACATCGTTACAGTATGTACACGGTAATTCACCAATGTATACCAGCGGTTTCTTTGGGTTCGCCTAAACGGGGGGTTTGCCGGGTCTCGTCCACCGCGTTATCGTTATCGTTCGTTAAAACGCACCCAGCGCTGGCGCAGACGCTACGGCCACGGCGGACTAGCGGGCGTCTCTCGTCCTCTGTGGAACCCATGAGAATAGCACGACCATCGACAGCACCAGCACACCAGCGTCGGGTTACTTATCTCACAAGAGAGTCTCACAGCTATCGTTTCCATGACGACGGTACGCCAACCTCTTTCCCTCTTACTGCTTCCTATACGTTCCGTTACGTTGCGTTGCGTAGGTACAGGATGGATGGGGTAAAGAAATATGGCCAATCACTTTTTTTTTCTCACCGTATTCAATTAGGAATCACGTTGATGTTTATATTTCTCAAGATCAAAAACCTGGTGTTTGAAAGAAAAAAAAAAAAAACACGAAAGGAAAAAAAAAATGATGATGATAAAATTCACCATTCGCAAATAATCGTTTTATCGATAGATTTTCACCTGATGAACATTTCAATAAATTCTAAGAAACATACAGTGATTCGATTCTTGTGATTATAGATTAATTTTCAGAATTAACAATACGGCGAAAAGATTGTGATATCGAGACACTGAGACATTTTATTTAATTCTTTGTCACATTGTATTTGAATATCATTTGACATCGATCCTACGTCATTAAATTTTATAATTACTCGTCTTCTTTTTTTTTGGTTCCCCGATTTCGCACTCGTTAAAATTGATTTGAACCAATATGAAATTAGCTTTCACTTTGGAATAAAATATCCAATATTTATAGGAGCTTATTTCTTTGAAGTTTCAACAGCCAGAGGATAAATACTTTGGTTCGACATTGAATTTAACAAGGAAAATTAATGATAACGATAAAACGAGTAACGCTTCAGTCAGAGACCACTATCATCATCATTATTATTATATAAAACAAATAAGAGGATAGAATTGCTACATAAAATAATCAAGTGAATCAGAAAAAACGGTGCAGGTATGAATTGACAGTGGTACCTATATTATATCAGTTGTTATACTGCAGGATGCAAAACTGCACCAGAATCTGCAGATATCTCAATCCAGATGTGATGAAGTATGTAGATAGCGTGGGTGCAGCGGAGGTTATCGAAAAAACTTTTCAATCGAGAATTCAATTCAATCTATACGTATATACGTGTGTGTCGAAAGGAGTGAGCCATTCAAATGCCAACTATCAGCAAGTAGTATCTCTTACTGCTCACCGACCTCATCCATCAACACATGCGACATAAGTAAATGAATCACGTGTAGTAATCCTCAAAGAATTATTTATATAACGTACGTTGACAATGAGTGAGGTGAGCCGAAAGCCTACCACCTACGACTCTACACGCTCACCGCCAATTCAAATGAATCACTAATCAAGCGAGCGTGAACACTTGATCATCATCTGATGCGAATTTATCCAGAATAAACACGAGAATAATTGAACATCACAAGTAATATAATCAATTAGATAGCGAATCTCCTATAATCGTTTATAGGCGTCAATTTCACGCTTAATTTTCAATTTCCATCTTATTTTCATGTATTTATGGTTTGACGGAGGTTGCAACGTGGTACGAGATACTCGAGGTATACTATATGTTTCGGAACGAACGATGACTGATGACTACTGATGAATGAGGAAAAGTGTTGGAAGGAAAACGTGTTGGTATAAGTCCCACGTTCCCGATCGTAACATGCTTTTCTCAAAATAATAACACCGAAACTTGCACAGTGACGAATACGTACAAACACCAAGGTCAGCTACACGATTGTGTCGAAGAATTACTAGTGTCCACTCGAGGTCAATAGCGTCGTGACGATGACAGAGTGTAAAAATATATTGTAAATAATCGAAATCCTGCAATACTTCTACACTACAGCTTCTACTCTTACGCTATTATATACATGACGTAATGATTCATTGAGACTGGCCACGAGTCGTACTCTATAATCATCGGGTGGCCAGTTTCACGAAATACTCAACACTCATTGTCAGTATATGCAACACGCTATTCAGAGTATCACGTTGGATTTTCCTAATCTCTACAGGACAGTAGACAGTAGACAGGAATAGAAGTAGGCGGAGCCTCGGCTCATCCCTGAACGAACCCGGGAGAAAAATCACCCTGTATATACCCACGGAATACAAACCGTGTTATAATGATCTCCGGTCGATAAAAAATGAAAGCACCCCCATACAATGGCCTAACTATCGTATTAACACACTGATTTTCGTCTATTTTTCTCAGACTCTCTTCTCTTCTTTTTTGTCGGTATTCAACGGTGTGATATCTTGCGAGGCGGTCACTGGCCCGCAGCATAGATAATCTCACGATCAATATTTATTACAGACATGATCATTCAGTCGGGGTACTCGCCCGGGGCTAACTTATAACAAAAGGAGCGAAAGGGAGAAGAGAAACACCTTCGATTTCGTTCAAGCATCTAATCTATACGTTATAGAGCTATAGAAACACACTGTATATACTTACAATAATTTTTTGACTGAATCTAGCTCAATATTGTGTTTGACATCGATTTTATGTGAATGAATTGAAAGGATCTTGAACAGAGTCGTCGAATTTCACTCTATAATCCATTCATTCAAGGTGCCTACTAAAAGTCAACTAACACAACAATTTCCGAAGACACATTTTCTGTGTCCTTCTGTTTTTCTTCTTACGGGTTGACGAGCTTCACAATTGCGACCAGCATACACATACACACACACACACATATCCACGAGACGCATCTTACACGTGTGAATGTGTAGGTATAGTATAAGTATGGACGAACACACCCACACGGAACCTGGACGGTCTCGAGATAAGCGAACGGGCTTTAACCGCTGGACGATAAGACTTGAAGCAAACATACCAATTGAAAGAAAGTAAAGAGAAAATGAAAGAAAGACACGGAAATTGAATTGAAAAAAAGGGAAACAATCTTACAGAATATAATTTCTCAGTCTTCTTATTCAGAATATAATGTATTTTTGAGAAAAAAATAAATGCGGTATGATAAAAAAAAACTGAATATCAATAATTTCAACGACGAGAATAAGATTATCGGTCGCAGCAGCACAATGTGCATCGGTATCTGCAGCCTCAGGAAGTGCGTCATGAGGTGTGATAATAAACATCGTAACAAACTTCTATAGATATTATACAGTATTATAGTATTCAGAATTCTTAGTCGACTTTCTTCGTTGTCCCGGTTCTTCAGCTGTACAGACATATTAATATGTTGTAGTTTTTTTTTCATTTCTTTTCCTTATTTGTATTTTTTTTTTAATTCTTTGTGTGGAAGGAATAACCGAACACATTCGTTCGTTTCGTTTTGTATTTAGTATTCCAAGCAGGTTTTTTTTTTCACGCACCACATGTACACAAAGAATGATCTTGGACGAGATAAATCGACGTAGGGCATTCACATTACTTATACCTATACACAACAACAATCTTGTTGAGGAAAACCGTCGAGACGCAAGAGGTCTCCCACAATTAATCTTTTATATCTCCCTTCTTCTTTTTTAGGTAAGGGAAAATGGGTAGGATCCCAAAAATTGAAACTCAGCGTAGCATACTTCCAAAAAACGATCCAAGAAAAATATACAATAGAGTTTGTGTGTACATGCGCGTCTACTAACTATGAAATTCAAATTGTTATTTCAATTCAAAAAGAAATAATCAAAATAATAATTCGTTAATATCAGAATTCAATTTTCATCGAGAAGAAAAATCAAAAAGCTCGGTTCTCGAGTTACGATGAGTGTGAAAATATAATACGTACAAGTGATCATCATCACTGGTAACCAACTTCCACAATTTTTCAAATTTAGTGCTGATAGAGTCTTGGAATATTCTTGATATAAGACAGTGGCGTAACCAGGGGGGGGCCCAGGGGGCCCGGGCCCCCCCCAACCGCCGAACCGAGACCTATACACTGATAAAGAGGGATATTCAAAATCATTGTCCGTCCTTTTTTTACGTTTCTATTGTACACATTTCTGCATCCTGGCCCCCCCCAAACATGACTTCTAGTTACGCGCCTGATATAAGATCCGAATACTCGGCTATTCAAAGTACACACGATGGTGTATAGTTATATAGAAATTGAAATATAGCTTGAATGGAAACGACAGCGAGCTCACGAGGCGGAGGACGTCGCGCTACCTGACCCAACCAGCCAGGTGCATACCGATCGACTGTAAGCGGTGTAACTTCCACGATTCTTAGAATTTCATACTCCTCAAGGTCAACAAATATTCCGAGAAGATCGGGCTATTCCAATAGACAAATAAAAAGAAGATTGAATTTCGGCAGACTCGATAAACTCTTGCGTGCATAAGAAAATACGTCGCGTCGTACAGCTTGTATGCTCTATAATCCGATCCCATGCCTGGAATCGTGAAACAAGCTTTCAAACATTTCAGAACCAATTTTAAAGTTGTAGTAGAGTAAAAATGGTCATTTTTCGTTTCTAGGCCAACTTCAGATTAACGAGTCAATAGGAAATCACCCTGTATATGTATATAAAGGTATTTTCGTATGCCCTATTTGTTTCATTTTGATGTTCAACAGATGTGAATACAGAGAATAGAGGATATGGTGCTAGTGTCAAGAGACTCGCTTTCAGTTTCGCGTCAACTACATCAAATCACATTCAGCCACAGAATGAATCGAGGACCGTAACACGATTCAACAACCGATAGAATTTCAATAACACTTTCAACTTCGACTGCCGGGTCTCTTGATACATTCTTATCATCATTTTTCACATTTTCAATGACCGCGGTCTCATTCATACATATATTCAACCATTCATTCATTCATTCATTCATTCTCCTCCATTCGTCAATATTTATTCAATCTCATTTGATCTTGGATTTTTCCTTAGATTTTTTTCATTAGAAAAACAATGTAATAAAAATTGAATTAACAATTATTGATGTTTCCTTGTGTTTTTTTTTTATTTTATCGATGAAAATATTCTGCATTATGGTAAAAAAAAAAAAGAAATACTCACCAAACAACGCCGAAAGCCCCATATCCGATGGGTCGGTCCGGTTGAACAGGGTCCTGGGTCGGAGGTGGGGGTGGCGGCGCTGGGGCGGCGGGATGATAATAAGTAGGGGGGGCCTGGGCTGCGGCAGCAGCTGCCGCTGCCGCGGCAAGGACCGCTTGCCCCGGATGAGTCCCGGTCGTACCGCCGCCACCACCGGCGGTAGCCCCGGCCCCACCCCCCTGCATAAGCGACATAGACACGCTCATGGACACCCGCGAGTGCCGGCTTGGCCCCACCACTGCCATCAAAAATTTGACCTAGGCCCCCCCTAGGCAATGACGATTATCACACGCGATATCGGATTCGGACCTCGATTCTTCGTCTCGGTCTCTTTAGATCCTCTTTCCGAAATACGGTATCAACGGTTTACTATTTAAGGTCAATTGTTTCGTTTCAAGATCGTGGCTAGTTTGATATAGTATCGTGACTTCGGATTCGAGTGATTTTTAGATCGTCACTTTTTCTGTCTAGTTTTATTCGTGCCAGTTTCCTTACACTCTCCCATCTCATTCGGCATAGTATTTATTTATCTATATTGCACAACGTCGTGTTTCCTCTTTTACTACGCTCTCACGTTCACCGCTGACCAGTTATTGCACTTCGTTGTTCGATCGAACGTCAACGAACACAAAAACAAAAGAAAATAAATTAAATGAAACGAAATAACAAAAAAAAATTTAAATAAACAAAATTAAAAACACTTTAGAATATTATTATTATTCCCTTCACTCACTCGCTTAACGAAACTTCACCTCACCGGCCTTTTGTTTACTCGAGTATTCTTTTTCTAGACGAATTATTCTCCACCGAAAAAAATCACACCGCTTCCGTTCATCTTCTGTTTTCACGTATTTAAAATCCCAGAGGTTATGTTCGCACGGTGGGTAACTAGAGACTGAAATTCACTCGCGTTACTCGACGTACGTAGAGAGAGAGAGAGAGAGAGAGAGATGCCTCGCGCTATGAGACTATGCACTCAGCTGCTTAGTGTGAAACTGAGGACTGCTAGCCACCGGACACACTACACACTCGAGATAATATGCGAATAGTCGATTCCTTGCACACATGAACTCCTCTGTTGTTGCTATTAGTTTTATTTTTCTTTACGGGTTCTGTATCCTCGCTGATATCCTTTCGTCGAATTAAACTTTAGACACTTTACGATAGAATACACACGTAACACATAATCACAGAAAAATAAAACAGACCCAACGAATAAACACGCGCGCACTTAACATACACAGTTGTATTATAGTTTCGGTTTTGACTATTTCGACCACTCGCGCTTTATACGACGACTTTTTTAGTTTTGTTTCAAATTTTTATTGTTAGTATAATTTTTCTTTCTTTCTTTCTTTCTTTATCCCCAGGTATTCGGATTTTTGACAAAGAAACGTCGTTACGCAGCCAAGGCTTCCTGGCCACTAACTAACCGATGCGATGCTCGACTTTTTCTTTATACAATATAACTCCGATTATCACCGCCAGAGAACGACTGCAGCGACGCTGCATTCGAAAAGGTGGACGGTGCACAAAGGCCGTCACGTGACCTGCGCACAATTCTACTGCGCATTTACGAACCCCTAAAACGGGGATTCCCGACATTATTTAATACATAAGTTATTTTTATGCTATTATTATAAACAATTTTTTCTAATAAATAACGATTTATATTGATTTGAGATTTTTTTGCGTTATTTCGATGCCCATTCAATGTATAGAGTAGACAATAAAATTATTTCTACAATTTTGAAAAATTATTTCTTTGTTCATTGCCAATTCTTACCTTTTGTTCTATGACACGTTTATAGCCAGTTTTATAATTATCTGCGCGAGGCTTCAGCGGATATATTTGATACATATTTATAAACTACAAAGGAATGAAGAATAAAGGAGCCGAGTTTAAAGAATGTTGAAAACTTTTCTGTAGCACGTCATCCGTAATAATCGTTTACTCTAAGGTCATAACGAAGATATCTTGAGATACTGTTTACAGTCAGAAGCGGATAACTTTTCATGATTTTATTGTCTTTTCTGCGTAAATTTTCAATTTGAACGAAATTCAGGTAGACAAACCTGCTCGGTGAGGTAGAGTACATAATTCTCGGTACAACATGATCACGCAGCAGGTATACGAAATCGGGTATTGAACTGTAGGTTGGTTGGATGGTTTAGACTGCAGTCGAACCGATCGCGGTTCTCTAATCCCTAATCCCTGATCCTATATGTATAGGGTATACCATTGTTGAAAATGGATTAAACCTAGGTATACCAAGGATAGGTACGATTCTATGCACCAACATAAATTCATTTATTTAGGTAACACAAGTCGGATTCTTCAAAATTTATACCGTGGTCAGGTGGATTGACGTTCTAGTATTCTGATTTTGAATCCCATGCCTCGAAGAATTAATTTTCTTTTAATATACACGGAACGTAATGATGTTAATTAATCATTATTAACAAACAAATAACATGAATGTATGCCATCTCAGTGAAGAGAAGAAAAGAAAAGAAGAAACGGTTTAAGACGTACGTCACTGTGGTGTTTGATATTGATTCAACAATGAATCACGCGTTATTGATTCATCGAGATTATCGATGATGATGAAACCTGAAGTAAGAAACTCTTCGTTTTACTTCTGCGAAGAACTAAGACTGTATGATTCTTGCGATTTTTCGACGCCTTTCCTTCAGTATTCAGTGTGACCAGGAAATTTTTTTCAGGTTCTAATAAATCGAGAATTATTAGAGATATCAAAATTAAGAAATCCATACACTCCGTTTTATACAATATGATACACGCTTTAATCGATTGCACGTTAATATATATTTACAATAATGATTATCAAATATTAATATTAATATTATATTCATCACTTGAAAAAATTAAGCGAAATGAAGAAAAAAGAAACAATATGAACATCGATAATCATGTAAAAAAAAAAAAACAAATTACTTCGATTATATCTATTTATGCCTATCTATTGTAATTGATAATTATTAAAAGAAAAATGTACAAAGGCATAGTCCGTTTCGGATTTGATAATAATGATAATAATGATGATAACAATAATAATAATAATAATAATAATTCTGTACAAGGATTATTTTCTTTCGGTTTGTTTCGTTCCGTTTCTTCCACCGAGAATGTATAGTTCATAACGGTTGTTAACAATTTGTAAATCAATCATAAATCGATAAACATTAGATATATTCCAACAAAGACAAAAAAAATTAACTTTAATCAGCAAAACAATGTATAAAACGTCTAGGCGATACAAATATCCTCGTTTTTTTTGCATGTATTTAAAACGTTATTCTTTTTTTCGTCGAAATATGTGTATATTATAATAATAATAACTTATTCACTGTGTTTGTTCATTTATCCTAATTCGTAGACTCTCATCCTTTCTTTTTTTTTCATTTGTTGCTTCCGGAAATGTATTATCGCGTATTTGAATGAGTGTGCATTACAAAAACCTAGGTAACGAACAACTAGAACCTTAAACAACAACGTATTTTCAATAAGTTGATTGTAAGAAAATATTCTGAATTTCACAATATTTATTAAGTTCAATTTACGTTATTGTTATTAATATTATTATTGATAATAATTACGCCCTAGTGATTTATTTTCATGGTTTTTTTTTCATTTCAATAATTAAGCTAAATAATCAAGCTATAAACTCATTAATCTTTGGTCTGTTTTAAATTTTCTCAAGTTCCATTATTTTAGCCTTCATTCATATTAGTTCAGAAAAAATATTTGGAATTTTTTTTCCTTTCGTTTCTTTTTTGGGTTGATAACAGCTAAATCGATACAAATATTAAATCTGAATGGTGTGTGAAACGCTAAAAATTCTGATCTTTAGTTATTTCACACTACAGTTAAAAAAAAAAAACCGAGTGCTGGAAAGACGATTTTTTCGAGATCATTTCGATAAGAATAAAAAAAAACTATACTAATGATTTTTCAATTATTATCCATCGTCAAAAATAGAGATAAAGAGTTATTCTCGTGGTAGAAGTGTAAAAATATCTGTTAAACAGTTTTGTGCAAAATTTGTAGACCCTGAATTTGACTTAAACTGTTTTAATGATAAATTTGATAAAATTATAACTCTTGCCATTTTTTTTTTCCTATTTATCCTAACTCCTGTGTCTTACGACAATTCAAAACCTGTATTACTCGTCACTGCGTATCTCAGTTTTTCACGTAGCGTACTCTTTTTCTGATAATTAGGGAGCTTTAGGAGATTGAAACACGTCGAAGACGTCGGCAAACGATTCTGCGGATCCTTCTTACGAATTGTGAAAAATCCTCTGATGACACTGCCTGTATTAAAACAAATATCATCGAATTCATTCAAAATCCCTTCTGTCTCCTCGATCAAAATCCCAATATAGAAAAGTCTCACCAATCGTATCTCCCGTGTCTTCGTCGTCACCGACCTCAACGCAACGTATCGAAAACGGAGGCTCCAAGTGAGCGAATCCCAGTAACGGAGACTTCGAACAACTCGTTACGAACTGTAAAGTGAAAATACAAATGAGAATAATCGTCGAAGCGAAGAGATGTTTCAGTCCGAATACTCTACCTTCAAAAACAATCCTCTTTCATCCTCTGAGAAATCCTTTTCCAGGATATCCCAGAGCCAGCAAACGACCCTGTGGCTGTCGTGAAAACCCCCGTAGTACTGCGTGTGGCGTCTCAAGTCCCGCAAATCGAGTGGGACATTGTCCCCGGAGATGAGTCGCTGGAGCTGAGGATGATATAAATATTAAAGATCGTTCATCGCGAGAAAAGGAATAAAAAATTCAAGAGCGTCACCTCTGGCGTCGAGAAAAGAGCGAGCCAATCCGGATTAATGATTGATCTGAACCCTTTGATGAAGGCGGAAGTCTGGTCTTTGATTTGCGTGTGCATTCTGAAGTGCGCCATCAAGTGTATGTAGTTAATTTTGTTCTGGTTCGTCACAGGGACGGCCCTCCCACCAGGAACAAGTTCGTGAGTGACGATTTTTCCCAGGACGTCTTCGTCGAGGGAGAAACTCAACTCCAACTGCCTAACGTCGCCTTTGAAGTGCTTCACCAGGGTCAGACTCCGGTACAGATCTCGGTCCAGAGAAGCTAGCTCGTCGAGCCAGCTGTAAAGGGCGCCGCCAGCCTGACCAGAGAATTGGGAGACGAAAAACGAGGCGAACGGAACGTCGACCACGATTCCCTGGGGATAAGAAAGGCAGGATCTTCATCGAACGCCCGTCTCTCGGGGGAAATTCTTTCAATCGGACACTCACCTCGTAAACAGCTTTTCCCAGCATCCGACCGACGAATTCGAACAGCTGGAGATGGTTGTCTTGCATCGAGGAGGTCGGCGAGGGGTACAATCTGTTCTCCGTCGTAGCTCTGAACAGATTGAGTGAAGGATCGAACACCCGTTTTATCGTTTCCTCGAGAAACTCTTTGAAAACTCCGTCCTGATCTATTCCAGCCTCGTCTAGACCTTGCTCGTTCACAAATCTCACTCTTATCACCCCTTTAAGAGCCTGCGACGGAAGCATGGCCAACTGTCTGTAGCCGTCTTCGACGATACGAGATCTGAAATTCATTCGGAGACAATAATTGCGGATTCAGACGAAGAAAAAAATCAATTTCATTTCATCTCTTCGGGATTTAACGAAGAATGGATGGTTTAAATCTGTTTCTTCACCTATGTACAGCGATGAGAGTCGAAGGGGGACTGTTGCAGGCGCTGACCGTCAGGCCAAGGACCGCTTTTTCGTCCGAAACGTGTTTTCTGAAGAGAACTACGCGTTCTGAGTGGGGAATTACGTGAGGCATCTTGGATAGAAGGAGAGCGGCCCCTCTCCGTCCTTTTTCTAGGTCTGCGAGGAACCCTGAGACCCGTACCTCCTGTTTATGGTAGAAGTTTCATTGAAATCATTGATATTTTTAGAGTTTTCTTGTTTTATTTTGTGTTTGGAAGCATTAAATCTTAACTTTGCCAACCAGTGTCCGTCGGGACAAAAGGTTCTCCTACAATCACGACGATAAAGAGCCATCAGAAGAGTGTGCAGAGACGTGAAGAGAGGATTGCTTGATACAGTCTTCACATCTGTAACATCTGAAACTTTAGTACGTTAAATAATTACTGTTATTTATTCACATATAACTATTCGTCGGAATCGTATCGTTAGCCTGATTCATCTTACAGATGATCCGAGAAGGAGCTCGGAAAATCACGTCACGGGACAAGCTTGGGGTGAGAAAAATAATAGATTGTATTGTACAATGATTGGATTCTTATTGATTAGCATTTGGGGAATCCCATGTCAAATTGAGCAACGTTAGACGTTTCAATGATTCGCAGAATTTTTCAGCATTTTTTTTTACACATTTTATATAGTGATTCTAATTTTTTTAAATGTCCAACGATCGTAACTTTCGGTAATTTTTCACAAGGAACAGAAAGCTGTTAGTCAAGTAGTCATCAAATGCCCCACTTGTTATCAGTGCTTGAAAAATTGTCCTCTCAAATTTCTTGTTACCCAAGTGCTTTCGTCGATCACTGTGAATCACAATGAAATCTGTGACGTGAATGTCCGAGGCAATCCTTGTCAGAGAAAATTTTCTGCAAATTACTCACCGAACAAATTGTTTAGAACCGCTTTATACAAGAATTGGTTCAGAAAATAAGACATCGTCACAAAATCTGTGAGCTTGAACGGTTCCTGCTGCTCATACATTTCCATATCGTCTAAAATCCTGGAAAAGATTAACGATTTTTAGTATTCAAGCGGAATGCATACCCAAGAATTAAGGAACTATTTCAGGTCTTGGAATATCTACTCACGTAACGTAATGTGTCATGCAATCGCAGAATAAAATTAACATTTGAAATTCTGGAGCCGTGCATTTAGTGTTTGCGGCCAAGTGGTCAAGAAACGCTTTGAGTCCGCAGTATTGACCGAGTGTACAAAGGAACAGCCACATGTGGTATAAAATTTTGTCTTGATAGCACAAACCTATAATCAAGGAAATTTGATTATAATTTTTCCAGTTTTTCTAGAATCTAAGAAAAAATCTGGATACATCAGATATGAGATAATCTGATGAAACTAACCAGTTAAAATATCGAGTTTCATTTGAGTCAGAGTGTGTAAAGCAGTTTGATACAGAGAACAGATCAAAGCTATTCTAGTAGCCTCTGGACTCCCCAGCTTCCTGTAGTTTTTATTACTATTATTTCTGTTTGTTCGAGCTTCTAAAAAGGCACGACGAAAGATGTTCGTTCCGATGGACGTACTTTGGTGGTCCGGCTGGAACTGAGCCTCCTTTTCGACCAGTTTGCTCAATGGAAAACCTGCGATAATCAATGAAAAATCATACATCAATTTATCATAAAATTTATACATCTGGAAAATGCTTACCGATCAACTGCGAGACAATTTTTCCCGACCAAAGACAAGCGAGTTGTGATTTAACGTGAGGAATAGCCTCCTGAAGCGTTGTATCAATGCTCTGCGCAAACCACCCTAAGACGGGATGCCAATGAGTTAAATTGCTCTGTTTGGCCACGACGTACTCTTGGCAGGCTTCCAACATTCTCGTAACGACAAACTGCGGAGGGTAGAGAGTAATAAGTAATATGAAAACCATTTCCACGGAATCGAAGAAATTCTCACAGTGAATGAAGGAAAGTATAGATCCCCCAAGACCTCGTCCTTCTCGATATTGGCCAGTTGTATCAGATTGGCCAAAAGACAGAGCGCGTAGCTTCCCTCCAATGCGTTGAACACTATCCTCAAATGTTGCTCCGAATTCAGAAGTTCAAGGCTTCTTCGGAACAGATTGTGGGCCGTTAGGGACGATATGCACTGCAAACAGCGGAGAACAGGGAACGAAACGATTTATATTGATTATTATTTTATTTTTATCGAGAGTTGAGATAGTTTTTACGTTTTCACGCTTATTCCGACTCGTCGAGACTCTTCGGAGACAAATTATGGAACGTCGTTGGGTATTTACCTCTGGCGACATTATGTTCAAGTGGTGGATCAGCGCCGGCACGCTGCAGATGTTTATTAGGAACATGGAGACCAGTTTATCGGACATGTGTGATGAGATTAACGGCCTAAGAGACAAAGTCACTGCCGCCGAAAGCGCGACTGGTGTTAAAGCTATCTTTGCTTTTCCCAATCCTTTCACTAACAGGATCTGAAAGAATATTCATCAACTTGATGCAATTTTCGAACAACTGGCTCACTATTAGTTAAGATCAATTATTTTTTATATTGAGACAAGAACGATCTTGAAAATCGATTTAGGATGGAAACTCGACTTTTTTTAAACCTGGGATGAAAACAATCGATTCTTTTCTTTTTTGTCTGATTCTCTAAAAATCGTCGAAAATTGCTGCTTTTTTCCCCTGGCCTTTAAATCACCTGCATAACGGTATAAAATCCGCAATTAACAAGATGCCCCATGATATTGGCGCAGAGTTGGTTCATTCCGTTCCTGAACTGTTCCATCCCCTTGACTTTGAGGATTCCCCATGTTCCGGTGGATGTGAAGCTAATCAGGGTATGTAATCTGAGTAGAATTGATTTGTGGTCTGCGACCATTTCCGGTCTCAGATCCTCCAGGCCGCACATACAATAGTTGAGGATTGTTTTCATCTGCGATATCCATGTTATTGAATAATCCTTGTTCAAACCTAAGCCGACGTACGAAAGCTTCAACGATTCAGAATCTAGCGTCTGAACGAGGTACCTGAAACATTTGACCAGTTTTTAAATAAATTTCCACGTTCTGAGTACATTTGTGATAAATAACGAAAGACAAGGTTCAATAATCTTTCTTCAATGGAAGAGATCCTATTCCCTCAACGTTGTATCAAAGTGATATCAACGATCGAATCAAGATATAGTGGTCACAAAGTAAACGAACCGACGAGTCATTTACTTTTTTCAATATTTAATCCTCTTCTGCCCCCTAGATTTTTCACTTTACTGCATATAAGGCATGTATATATATGGGGTATTCCATGCGAAGCGGGTCAGGTTTCGGCCGAGGGTCGGCGAATTTGACGTCCGTCCAGAATCTCGTCCCTTACTACCTCGCAACAAGTTTTCCGGAGTTTTAGACCCCGATTGGTTTTTGGTTGTCCGTGAGGAGCGATTAAAGTAATTGTCTCAGGGTCTACTCGATTCACTTGAAAATTTTACTGAACATAGTTAATGATATCACAAAATTATGGTAAAATTTTCATCCACCCCTTTTCTTCGTTTGCCGGCAATAAATTATTGAAAATATTTTTGGAAAAAATAAAATTATTCTATGTCATCGGGGCTGTGTCTGAACTGTTTAGTATTAGTATTTGGTGTACGTATCTCATTTCAATAAAATCCCGGTAACGAAAAATTTTATTGTTCCTTAAAAAAAAAATTTCAATAATTTATTGCCGACGAAGAAAAAAAAGGGGGTGGCTGAAAACTTTACCATAATTTTGTGATACCTTTAACTATGTTCAGTAAAATTTTCAAGTAAATCAAGTAAACCCTAAGGAAATTTCGTTAATCGCGCCTCACGGACAATCAAAAATCAATCAGGGTCTGAAACTCCGGAAAACTCGTTGCAAGGTAGTAAGACACGAGATTCTGGACGGACGTCAAATTCGCCATATATAGATAAGGCATTGCATTTTTTTTAGGGGAAATTGCTTTTATGGTAGAATTTATGACGGATTTTCTCAGATTGGTAATTTTCTGATTCTAATAAGCTCTCAGAGTATCGAGTACGCAATTAATATTCTAAATAATGGAAATTTGATTCTTGATTAGAAAATCAATCGTGATTCCGATTATTGTGGCTCGTTCAAACTGAAAATCCAATTCAGTCGTATTAAAAACATTCTTGAGTCCGATTAATTTATTTTGATAATTGAATTCATACAATCGAAAAGGTTTCCCACCGTGGGCTTTAAAAATCGCCGACTATTTTTTACCAATACTTCACTTAGCTACTCTAATTGATCCTCAAACCCCCCTGTCTGTGAAAAATGAATAGGATGAGCGACAAACGAACGAAAAGAATAATTTTGTGATAGAAATTGTGTCTCACCTGCATAATCGCTCCAATCTGTCTTCGTCCCTCTCCTTTTTGTACACGATCAAGAACCTGGACGTTACTTTATAGACCTGGATCGCGGGTCTGAGTTGTGAAACCGTATCGGCGTTCGATTCGTCCGGTATACTGGTGTCGAAGTCTTTCCTGCACGATGAGAACAGACAAACTCGATAAAACTTGACTTGATAAAGATTATTAAAAAAAATTGCAGACAAGGTTTAGAAACGTACAAAAATGTGAATGAGACTCACAGTATCGTTTTCGTGTACTTGACCCGTGCGAGCCAGCCCCTGACACTGGCTTGTATGCGTTTTATCGCGTCTTCCCTCAGTTTTTCATTGGCCCGTTCCTCCCTAGCGGCTTTAGTCTGCTGTAGGAAGCTTCCCTTGGATGATTCTTCTGTCTTGAACATTGTCAAGTGGTCACCTGCTGTTTATCAGTCTGTCAACATCGTCAGCTGATCGCGAACGCTCGTTAAAACCGTTCGAATAGCTCCATCTCCTCGAATATCCACTTGCGACTGTGTGTCGGTCTCTGGTTTGTGTATATTCAACGTTACGAAATCACATTATCATCATAGTCGCTGCTTTATGCCGTTCGTTACACCAAATCCGCGATAACCGCTCAATTTTTCAATATTGAATAATCAAAATCAGGCACTTCGATCGACACTCAGCGATTATCCGTAGCTCCTCTCACTTGAATAATTTTAATCATTGTCAAACCGACTGTGACGCTGAATTATCCGCTCCTACCACCGATGACAGATCGCTCCTAACGCGATCGGCCATTGTTATTATCACACATTCGATAAAACGTCACGGCACCGAGCACCTACCACACAATCGCAACATGAATTGAGCGGGGGAACAAAGGAGGTTATGTTAGGTCAGCGGAATGGGAGAATCGCGCACCCTGCGTCATCTGCCGGGCATTCTTCGAATTTCCATTATTTTTTTTTTTTTTGTACAGTCGATCGTAACATTTTTTTTTTGGGTCGATTCCGTCGTCTGTCAAAGCGGCGAGAGTTTTTAATTGTATTGAACGTATTTTTGTATATTGTCGGTGCGATAGAATGGAGACTGTGAGACCGTGCGGTTGCAAAGGAATTCGGACCTGTCTTATTTGCGAAAATGAATACGGACTGCCGAGAACGATAATTGGGGAAGATTTACAGGTCAGATTGGAGCAGATCCTAACCTAACCTAACCTAAAATAAACTTATTTTGTACAAACTGTGCTTAGAGTGATCGAAATTGACCTAAATTCACGTGACAAAGGATCAGATAACGTGAAATAATGTGACATAAGTCGATGTAACGTAACCTAACCTAACTTGTATCGACATAACCTATAACCCCCTGGTTTTAGGCCGGTATCTTCCGAACGGTACGTTCTGCGAGAAAATTTGTGAGGACCTTTTTTGTAGAGAATTTTACGAACTTCATATTTTGTTATTGTTGGTTTTACCCAGGAGCAACCGGTTACGAGATATCAGTGGAAAAACAGAAGCTGAGAGGTTAGGTTGACGTTTCTGAATTAATATCGGTTCATATAACCTAATCTGACTCAATATTACAAAAGAAAATTGAATGAAGTGATAATATTGACTCAAATACGTTTTCAATTCGGGGCTGTAAATCTAATTTTTAGCAAAACTTAAGTTGGCTGCTCAGAGAAAATATTTTTGTTTCCCTTTCGACTCTATTTTTCGTTACGAACCCCTTGTTGCTTTCAGAGCAAGAAGACTTACGTGTATTGCTATCGATGCGACAAAGCTTGGCCAGGATGGGAGATGGACGTTGTCAACGAACACCCGAACCATGCAGGGGATTCGATTGAATATCCTGGGGTCTACATAGAGGTGCTTTTCTGTGATTTATCGATGTTATTTGCTCAGTCTCTTCTCGTTCGTTGTCATTGTTATCGATTATAAAATAACGATGATTGTTTCAGACAGATTTTTTAAGCATAGATGAAGCAGACTCGTTGACCAATGATTTGGACGCTCTACCTTGGGATCTTTCGCAAAGTGGAAGAAGAAAACAGGTGCGTCTGCCTCTTGGTGGCTGAAATATTCCATCGATGAATAGTCGGTGACTAATATTTGACCCAATCCACAGAATTACGGTCCGAAATGCAATTTCAAAAAGCGCCGTCTTCGTCTCGGAGAATTTCTCGGTTTCCCGGCAACTACGAAATTTGTTCAAGACAAATTTGACACCGTGCCAATTCTACGTGGTTTTAAAACCATTGAACAATGCAGTCTCGAATATAATCCAAAGCGCGGAGCGTCGATCGATCCTCATATAGACGACTGTTGGATATGGGGGGAACGCATAGTCACTGTAAACGTGATTGGGGACTCGGTACTGACTATGACGCCCTACAACGACACTTTGAAACGATACAATCTGATAGATGTTCCTACTTATCCACCTGTCGTTCCGCCGCCGAGGAACGAGATCAAGAATGCTATAGAAGATGTTGAAAATGTGGTCGTAAGATTGCCGATGCCCGAAAGATCGCTCATGGTTTTATACGGGGCTGCGAGGTGAGAAATAGAGAAAATAGAACGAATGAAACAAATGATCATTTTCTAACGATAATGAAAATATCCATTTCTTTGGTTCAGATATGACTGGGAACACGCTGTACTGCGAGAAGACGTGGTGACACGCCGCGTATGCATCGCGTACCGGGAATTAACTCCGCCTTATTTACCGGAAGGAGAACGTTACGAAGAAGCTAGTAAAATTTTAGATAATGCAATGATGTTTTGGTGATTGTATAGGTATTTATAGCACAGAAGTAATCAGGTAACTTATAATTATCAAGAAGTGAAATTGGGAGTTTATAAATTGTAGATAATAATGAAAGTGTAGGTAAATTTTAGTCTATAATTATAATTATTTTGTATTTATTGATTTATCACTGTTTTTGTGACAGATTAATGCAACATTAGCACTAAGTAGGACAGGTATAATAAATTAATTCACTATCCTAGCTCTATTTTTATATGAAGAACTGAGTTCTTGGTAACGTGAAGAACGCATTGACGTGTACATCAAGTTTCCCAAATTTCAGGTGTAGATATATTATGTAGATTTGTATTTTCCCACGCTGTTATCATTTTAGTTGTTGTTGTTATCATTCTTTGTTAATAATTCCGTGTACAATCAGACGAGATCATATCTGGAAATGTGGATTCGGTGACTGACCTAGAGAATATTTTTTTCATTCGAGAATTTATCCGGTTTGATTATTGTGATTTATAATACTGTTTTTTCTTGCACGTGTACAATATTGTTATGAATATATGTGTATGTATAAGTTATATTTATAAATTATTGGGTAAATAATATACTATTATTCAATCAACGTTGTAACCATTTTAATCGATCATATTAAAAGAAATGAATTAAATTCTTCCACTATACACATAGAACAATGTGATACTGTGATCACACCAACGAGTATCAATTTCGAAGAATCTGTACCCCTTGAAAAAAAAAGAGATGAGACTCAACGGCCTGCAATAATTCCCGACTATGTTGACATCCTCCTTCAGCGTGTGTAAATAATTTGTATCATACTTCGTTTGTAGAAAATTCTTTACGTGTGTCAATAATTCTCAAAAGTGACTGAAGATTCAGATCTACTCATCAGAAACCATGCCAATTCATACTCGAAAATGTCGTTCTGACGTCAGAGTCAAGCCCTGCAGCACGTTCGTTGAAATATTTCGAAAATGCAATATATCGACGTTTTACGATCATGCATGTATGGAGAAAGCGCTCGAATTCTTTTATTCAGAAAATGTAGACTTCGGTGAAAAGATCAGACAGGTCAAAGTCGTCAGGTGGATATCATGGCGGCCATTATTATCTGATCACGGGTATAATCGTGGACTAAAAACTCCTTGAATGTATACATTGTTCTGCTAGTTGGTATCATGTTCGTCGTTACGACAAGTCGAAAATAGTTGGGTTCATCCTCTCTATACTAAAGGCTGCAACTGTTATCCTAGAAACGTCAAATATTTACTTATACACATCTAAACTCAGCAGACTTGTACAAGATTTCGAAATGTGCAATCAGACGGCGTAAATACAATTGTAGACGGTCTAAACGTTCTATATTGACTCTGTAGGTAAGGCTCCTGAAATTTTGTGACTGAAGGCAATACAGCTCCATGGATGGAGGAGATGAAATAAATATACACTTTTAAAGTTTTTTATTTGTATCTTTTTTTTGGTACGCAGCTGAATAAAGATAAAAATTTGCTTCCCGCCAATAATTATACTATAAGTTTGCTTTATATTTTATACATAGGACTTGCAACACCCTATAAAATAAGATATTTCACGTATCGATTGTATTTGTATTTGTATTGATAAAATATATTATACTATGATAAATTGATTAAATATTCAAATAGGCATTATGTAAGACACGAAAGGTTTTGCACTGGAAAATATTTTCAACCCACATCCGATTTTTTTTATTATTTAATTATATTATTATTATTACCATTATCATCATCATTATTATTATCATTATTATCTTAAAGTCAACCTCGTCGTGCGCAACAACTATTAATTCTTATCTGCGTAAAAGACGATTAGTGCAGTATTCGCTGCATAAGTACTATAACAGTAAAATTTATTTATTATACATAAATTTGCTTGAAGAAAAAACAAAACAAAAAAAAAACATTCTTCTAACGCGGCTAGGCGATGCTGCTGTTGGGGTGAGTTAGGGGGAAATCAGGAGACTGCAAGTAAACGACAGGGATATTAGTGGCAGGATCGGATTTACCAACTTGGGTGTAACCGTTCACCAAGCTTTCGCGAAGTTCCCAACGGCGGCGTTCTCTTTCAGTCTTCTGACGCCTTATGTTACGTCCCAGCATGCAGGCGAACATTATTCCCGTCAACTGTAACAAGTTTCGTTACACATAACGTCAATAAACGTGACAACGAATCATCTTATCTACAGTCGATATAATTCTACCAATGATGAGTCTGCATCAGTGTGCAGCTGCCAGTGTCCATACATACAACTGTGCAGGTTGAGATTACTATCAAGAGACTCGCCAAGTACATTGAAAAAACTCGAGTGTTGAGGATGAACACGTACCTGAATCAAAGCGATGGCTGTTGCTCCAGTACCCAAGTAGACAGCACTTCTGGTGACAACGATCCCCATGCGCTCTAGACAACCCTCTGCATAAACATTGGCGCACATTGTTGAATTGTAGTAAAAATCAGCAGCGGTATACCAGGAACAACACGAGTTAGGAACCCCCATATCGTTCTCGGCGGTTGTTAGGAGGCCTTCCCAGTCTTTGTAGCTATCGTACCCACAGCAACGGAGCTAGCAATTAATAGGGTGTAAAAATTGGTGTTTAATTATGAAGATTCCGACTGATGATCTCCTCGGTACCTTCGACTGCAGGATGTTCATGGCGTATTCAGCCTCGCCGCTAACCTCGTAGTGACGCATGTTCACGTCGATAAGGGCGCCAAGTATACTTTTTACACCATCTTGTAAGAAGTAGGCGGCAACCGCAGCCGAGACTTCCAAGATCAGGATCAGCGACATCGAAACTGCAAACTGTACGGTGATCGATGATACAATGCAGTTCGTTATACGAATTGTGGGTCTTTTACTTTTGCAACACAATCTTACCATCAAGACCATGCAAGTGCTCTCTCTGATCGCACCGCAGCATCCCATGAAGGCAATGACGAAGATCATGATTCCGGCAACTAATAACATCGTTGCGGGAGAGAAATAGCTATTGGCAAGGAAGTGTTGGAAGTCATCGTAGACTGCATAAATCGTTGTGGCGATCGAGATGATCATCACCCCGGTTAGCTGTTGATTGAGTTTGCCGATGTAATGTCATTTTTCATTTTCCAACTGGGTTCAGAATTCTTGCTGATTATAATGTTTTCCTAGAGCCTGTTTGAACAATAAGCCGCGCGATAACCTGCGTCAGATTTGCGGCACCTGACGCCGTTGAAACAATGTTCAACGCGGCCGCAGCGTTATCCAACTGATAAGGTGTAATCTGGAAACGTAGCTATTCTGATCGTACGACGATTTTTTAATTATATTGAGTCACCAATATCAGCGGGCATACTTTTCTCTAATGAAGAGAATATATCAGACCGGTAAGAATCGTCTGCGATTTATTTCGCAGCGTAGAACAGAGCTCGGTCTTTAATGGAACATAAAAAGCGATTGCGGTACATACATTCGATTGACAATAGTCTCAAGGACGATACAGCGGCGTAGTCGACGATAAAAAATATGTCGACTTTGGAAAAGTGTGAGAAGTCGTACGATTTGTAACATTTGAACAAATCAAAGTAGCTATTGCGAACGGAGGGAGCTGACGAAAGTATTGTTTTAAAATTTTGATAAGGTCGAGAGACACGCGAGCTCGTAAAACATCGCATAAAGCCATATGATAGTCTCTGAGGATGATATCGTCGACCGTATGTACACACACGAGGCGAGAGAGACAGAATGAGATAGATTGATAAGTGTTACAGACCACGAAGAGTGCGTTTACTGCGCACAAAAGATACTTTATGCATCGTAGACCGATGTCGAGCTGGGTCGCTGCCATTTTTTCAATCGCAGCCGAGTTGCCCTTGTTCCGATGGCAATTATTATCTCTCCTCGATGAAATCACGCAATATTATTTCACCTCGCAGTCTAAGCACTACGTCTGATTGTATCAAGGCGCGAACTGTTAATGGCGACGGCCGTGGCTCCGGTGTCGAGTCAGGTGCGCCGCTAACTGCTGATAATGAAAACGAAAATGCACGAAGTTGTTACATTTCATGCGATAAAGACCAATCGCAATAGATCCCAGCGGTGGAACCCGATTTGAAAACTATATTCCCGCCATTTTTTTATGAAAAAAATTATTTTCCGCCACCGGTGAGTCCAATTTTTTCACGGCCGTTAGCGGTTCGACCGTATGTAGCACGCGATCGATCGAACATTCGTGGTCACTGTCACCCCAAGACTCAATTAAACTTTCAAGACGTTCACCTTGAACTCAAGGCCAAATGCCTGGGTATTGTATAAATTCTAACAACACTGGATTTTGAACAATAATTCAACAACTGTGACTAGAATTTCCGCCGCAACTACCGCCGGAAATGGTTACACGTAGTTCAGCCTGATAAACAGGCGAGTTAAGTTTTCGATATGAAACTTGACGATTCGAAGTATATTCTGAACCCCAATGTTTCTTGCATCAATAGGATGAATCATATTGAAAAAAATAAGAGTACACTTTGATTGTACAGCTGATAAGGAGGAGACGCCCCGTGTCTAGGCAACTCGCAACACACCGTCGTAAAACTGTTGGTATTCCAGTGCCGAACGACCAATATCCATCCATGTGCATACATTGAATGTTCCTCTTGTCTTGTAGACAATAGGATCGTAAAACACTTGTGGATAGTCGTTCCACCGACTATAAATACTCAAGGTCTGAGCTACGTCGTGTGACGTTCGTTCTCTTCATCAAACATCTGACACAACAGAGTAGAGTCACTTTTGCCTAATTGTATGAAAACATACACCGCGTGGTCTGGGGACCATTTGGGGAACTTTGATTGAGGATATGAGAAGGAGGGGTGAAGAAGTAGTCGTCAACAATCGGAATATGCATATGTATCTGATATGTTTTATTACAAAGATTCACATGTTTAAAAAGAATAACAGTATTTTTTGTTTCTTTTGACTTTCGATTCGATGTTGTCTTAGTTTAGGAACCACTGCTGCAGTATGAGACATACTGTTATGGCACGACTTATCATAGTAAGAATAACACATAGCAGTCCAATTATAACACATTATAGATATGTACGATATTGTAAAGAACATCAAGTTTCAAAGTACAGGAATATCTAACGATAGCTTAGGTACAGTACATAGTGTCCCATGTTTGTGGTATAGGAAGTAATTCTTGGAAAGAAGATATTCATGTATCAGTATAATACATAATACGATGAGATGTAACGTCGTCTTTTCTTCTCTCGTTTTATCAATGTCCTCTTTTTCAGACAGTCTCGTAACTATTTTTTATTGACTTCGCCAAGAAGATCGAAAACCATATTCCCAGTAGCTAAACGCAACGATGATGAAAAAGATTAACATTTCGTATAAGACTCGTGAATGTGTCACTGTCACTTGTGTTTTATTCTCACCTGAATGAATGCTATGCCGAGACCGGCACCACCTAGTTGAATAGCGTGTTCCTTGACGAAGACGAGAAGTTCGTCCTTACATCCATGTTTGAAGACGTTAGGGGACTGGGCTATACAGGACGCATTACCAATGGCACCAGTTTCGGGATCGCAGCAAGACATGGGTAGAGATTCGTTCATGAACGGTGCCCAGTCTTCTTTGCCTTCGAGCCCACAGCAACTCAACTGAATTCATAGATAATTGCTGGCATGAATCGAATGAAGTATTTAATCATGCTCACACTTCATGTTCATACACAAAATACACTCTGAATCCAAAGGTGTCAGAATCGTGTTCCGATAACACATACTAACTTGTAGTCACATCGAACACACTTAGTCATTATTTCATCTTTGAACACACGCCTGGAAACGTGTTCGAAGTGACTACAACACACTTGGATTTTCAGTGTAGTGACCATGAGTAGCTATAATTACTTACTCCTGGTGCTCATATTTCATCAAATTTTTCGATTACTAGCATAAATACGGCTTGAAGAAAGTCATGGATACAATTTTTCGATAATCAACGGTTTTAAAACTCATTTATTGAAAGGTTGAAGTATATTTTTAACTTTCGTACCATTTGTGACCACCGTTCATTTTTCCACGTGTTTCATACTATGACCACTAATGGAGCAATTGATGGCCAGAGACGGTCCTAAGGTGGCCAAAAACGGTGTGTCTACCCTATAGTATAATTCACTCTATGCATATGACCCAATATATTGAAATGGTTATTGAGAGACACTGGTCCACGCGTGTTACGAGCTACTCATTGCCGATAAGACTGCATGTCCACAAGGTCACATCGGCGATAAACCATTGCATTTAAGATACCTACGAGTGCACAGATCGTAAAGCTTTCAGCTTGATTCATCGAACGATCAGGTATAAGCGAAAGAAAATGTGGATCATATATTTTCTTCACTATTTCTCGCCGGCTTTTGCTAAACTCTGCTATAGAATTGATATAAGATATGAAATAAATGTGGATCGAGTTTCATACCGTTCGCTGGATTTCATCCCACGCGTATGTGATTTCAGCATTAGTCTTGTATTGTCCCATGGTAATCTTCATCTTCTCAGTGATGATAGTGTCCGCGCTCGATCGGAGAACGTAGCCCGAAATTCCGCCCGCAAGTTCGAGGATAAAAACAAGCACCATCAGCACTGCGAACTGTGTAAAAGAAAAATCGATGTATCAGAATCTAATTGGGGGACTTTCTGCTTTCTTCCATCGTTAAAATCTTTGTGGATTATAAACTTACCGTTATGATCATACAGTAATTCTCTCTCACTGCTCCGCAGCATCCGAAAAATGCGATGAAGAATATTATCAAACCGATCGCGATGAGGAGCGAAGGAACCGAGAAGAACTCGTTGTCAAGAAAATGCGTGTAGTTCCGGTACACCCCGAGAATCACGGATCCAATCGATATCAAGATTATTCCAGTTATCTGAAGACAATTACATATCACAAGCTTACATTATTTTCATGCCTCACTTGAGTATGTACTATACATATTCATATAATCAAATTCTGCAATTAGATTTGAATACTAATCCGATGAATGAATCAAGTATGTATGATGGTGAATCGTTAAACATGTGATTACATGAATGGACATTTATAAATACGATAGGTACAATCATACAGAAGATAACAAGATCTTGGCACATGGCATATAATCTGTTGTGTGACTCCATGGATTTTCATAATCATCAGTGTTACACCGACTGAATCTAGCGAGCGATGAACATTCGAATAAAATATTCAGGCATTATAATTTCAGAACCTATTTTTTGAGTACGTCCCCTGCTAAAAATTCCCGAGACGACCAGTCAGGACCTTGTTCCAAATTACGACGTGGGGAATGGACCTATGCGGACCCGTGAGGTCCTGACTTGGGAATGTTGAGTAGGGCCCTTTTTCACTTCAGAAAAGTGAATTCCCGAGTCAGGACCACATGGGTCCACATAGGTCCATTCCCCACGTCGTAATTTGGAACAAGGTCCTGACTGGTCCTCTCGGGAATTTTTAGCAGGGTCTAGCCTGCAGGAAAACGAAGACAGTCCCCACGCGTGTGTCTACGAAAATATTGTCGACATTTCCGTACGTAATAATGACTAACCGATGAGTCAACAGTTCCAGTAATAAGCGTAAAGCATGCAGTGATATTCGCTGGGTTTTTCCTGCATTTAAGATCTTCGATTCGATTATTACTTCTCCGTCTTGTCTTTACTGTGTCGTCACGTATCTTATCAACACGATTTTTCTGTATTTCTACGCATGACTCTGTTGGACTGTCAGGAAAACCTGGAGGCCGGGAAATTTTTTTAAAGAATTCGGGCTCTTGTATTGTAATATTTCAATTTTTCGTCTACAGCTTGTAAAATTTTCGAAAATATCTAAAATCTCGCGCTAATCCCAAAGTTACCGCAGTTTCTTTAAATTGAAATGTTTATTGGTATGTTTGGAAATTCATCAAATTCGAAAAAAAATCCCATTTCAATTGAATTAAGGCTGCTTTACGCTTACATTTAAAATTTAAACTAAAAATAGCCTACTCTGAATTAGAAATGGTGAAGTTGAAAATTTAGAATCCTCAAATCGTAATCAATCGAAATGGCAATGATTAATGAACAATTGGTAATTCAGTTGATGTAAAATAAAATTACAAGAAAAATTAGCAAGTCTATTTTGTAAAGATAACTTTTGTTGTTCAAGTCATAAAGAATTCACATTCAAAAATTTTACTGCTTAAGTAACTTAGATCGAAAAATTCCTGGAAAAATTTAAAATTTCGAACTAAAAAACCGGGAAACGTCAAAGAATTCAATATTCTGTCTTACAAATAAATTGCGTAACGCGATTCCACATTGCGGTAAGAAACACAATATTCTATATCCATACAGTTACACCTATCGATGGGATATAGGTACAGTACCCTGTATACTGTGAAGGATAACCAGTGTAATAAATAACATATCGAATTCATTATTTGCCCTGTTTCATTAACCTCCGAAGAATCATCATTTTTTCTCATTGAAATCATTAAGAATTGCTAATTTTAATTTGCATCAAACTACACTTCTACATGGTTAAATGCAATATGACGATCGATGATATCTCTTGAAGCGACATCGAACAGCTATAGACACAAACAATGACTGAAGTCATGCTCATAACTCAGAAGAAAAGAGCGCGTGGTTATCGCAGATCGGTTTCTTCCGTCTGGAATTATAATATTACTGCATATGCTGGCACGTTGTTCAGAGTTCAGACATTTATAGTACAATGAATAAGTTACATTCTATATTCTGATGCCAATACGACGATCTACAAATCGCACAGTGCCTCATCTAGCTGTATGACCTTCGTTGGATCGGATCAATACTCTCTATATCTGCACGTCAATATATTCACCGATCGACAGTCACTATTAATATAAGTCGTCCGTCAATCTATACCAGAATCAATTAACTGTTACTATTACCAATTACCTATAAATACTGGTAGAGTAACGAAAGTTTGTTGAACAAAGAACGAATTTAAAAAATCTAATCATTTTGAGAAACAAGAGACGAAGTAATTCTCTAACTGTTAGCATCGCGTGACGTTTAATTATCAAGTTTGTCAATGATAACAATTATCTACTAATTGCCAATTAGGCGGTTTATTGATGAATGACTAATTCGATGCACGACGGGGTTTGAATATAAATAGGCAATGAGTTCTGTGCTCTAATGTCTCAATGTTCATCATCGTTCTGTACGATAAAATGGTAGCAAAATCTACGAGCTGCGGTGTCCGAGCGGTTAAGGAGATGGACTTGAAATCCATTGGGTTCTACCCGCACAGGTTCGAATCCTGTCCGCAGCGGATATTTTTTTTTTTTTTTTATAAATTATGTTACTCGAACAGAATTCTTTTATTCAGCGATCATAAATCCATGTACTACGATGGAAAAGTGAATTAATAAAGAAAATAAGTACAATCTTGTGACTCGAAGATAGCATAAGACACGTAGTAAACAACAAGCATATTTTATATTTATATACGATACGAAACGATATCGAGTCTTTGTGAATTGAAGGCAAATATACCAGCAGCCACTTTTTCTGCTGACGTTAGCAAAAATATTGTTCTACTACATTAGACGTAGTTAGATCGACTGGGTTGCCATTCTTTGAACTCATTATCGGTTCTGTTTGGAGTATCGTAGTTTCGTAGAGTCTGAAAGATTCGACATGCTACACCTTACACCTGTTTCACGCATGACTGGAGGCGGTTTTCGATACTTTCTCATATTTATGCAACACTATACATACGCATATGTAATTATGCCGTGTGACATATTCATATTACGGTTACCTACCAACCAAAAAAAATAAATTAAAATGCCAATGGCCGATTTCTAAAGCACGAACCGAAGTAGAGGAAGGAAAAATACCGAGCAGTGCGGACATAAAATTTTTCTGGCTTCTGCGTATAGGCACGAAGTACGAACTACATCAATTACAAACCGGATTACAATTTACGACGTAGGGAACGACGGATATACGCCCCTTGTGACGAAGTCGCCTGTGGCCTAAATGATTGTTCACAAAAGTTTCAAACGTGTAGATATCACGAATATTTTCCGTCTGCTATCTAGGATGACGAATATTCATGCCACGTTTAGCGTTCAATGATACCACTTTTTGTTTCAATTTACGCCGGTATGTAATCTTAAGGTCACGGAATGTCTCTTGTGCGCAGATGAAAAGTTTAAAATACTGAATTCAATGGCATACAATAATTAGTATGATCGGGCATAAGCCTGTTAAATATAGATGAACAAATAAAAGAATATGTATACTTACGACAAATATAAGGTTGAATATGAACATAAGGTATTTGACGCATCGCGAACTCGCCGGAAGGTTCACTCCGGACACCATACCTGCGATGGACATAATGAGTATCCCTAATTGGGGGTAAATAACTGATATCGTATTCACTATAATGTATAAACTATCACACTAATCTTTTATAATAGAGACAATATGGAGTGCATATGTCCTGGAACTATTTTCAAATAATAAAACTATTGCGTACTAACTGAAATCGTGTTTCTTCTCTCGGAATAAGAGAAAAGTTTAAAACGTATTTTGGTCAAGCCTCGAGTGCAACGGGCTCTGCTATACTGCGAGAAGAGACGAACACAAAACACTGTCGATTTTCAAACTTCGCACGATTCACGTTCGATGGTGCTGCACCGCCACACACATCCGATGCTCAAACAAGCTTCTACCTGAATGTGTGCGGCGTGTGGACTGTGGAGACACGAGGACACGAGGTTTCGAAATAGTAGCCAGTTTCGCCGTCAATGTGTTCGAGAGCCCGAGAACCAAGAGTCCAAGAGTGGAAGAGCGGGCGGGGAAGTCAGGGGAGGTCATACCGCGTTGGGGGTCGCGTCTGACGTGGCTGAACCTATAGATCTGCGGTTCTTGAAGGCAGCTGTGTAGATGATTCTGAGTAATCAACATACATTGTGCTTTACGTATGAATCAGTTGGAGTTGCGATGTGACACGTGGTCTTCTTCTTCCTTTTTGGATTTAGACCCCTTCAGGGATCTATGTACCACGCATGATGCCACGTGGTCGACCACATCCGTCCAAACCTCCGATTACAAAATATTTTCTTCGTGTATTTTCTGCCACACGGAAATTCGGCGTATTTTAGGACTTTCCTCGTATTTGCGGATGTCCTTGAGCACATTTCCCAAGTGCGAGGTATTTTTTCATATTTTGGGTATTCATTGTCTTTATTTAAATTCAATATTTACGGTGGTATATTCAAATGTAAGTTCTACACAGTGCATACCCAGTGCGTACACTTTATTCTGATTGTTTATTTTGCACCCGTTTCAGGTTACAGACGAGTTGACGTTCCGCTTTTGTTTTCATTCGTTTGTAATCTGCGCAAAGCGTATGCGCGGGATTCTAGATTCGGGGAAAGGTTGCAGCTTTCCCTGCCGAGCGACTTTCATGCTCCGGGGATTTCATCATCTGGCTAATAGACGGCAGCACCGTTCCTGATGCTGAAATGAAATTTACCTCAAATTGAAGCGGCACTCTGTTTTTAATTTTAGAATAATAAAAATGATGAAAAATAAAAAAATATGTACACTTTATTAGCCTGTACCTAGTCAACAGATCATCGATAGCATCCATTTAGCACTTCTTTACTGATGATCGTATTTTATTGCGTATGCAAATTCGAGGACTTGAGCACGGTCTTGAGACATGATCTGACATAGCTACAATATCATTGCGACAGCCGACAAGGGTTCGAAAATGAATGAGAATGAATGTAGGAGGGTGCCGAATCGACTTCAGCGAACAATCTAGTCATATCGTGCCGAAGACTTGCCGGAAATTTGCTGACGATAAGAAAATGTAACGTGAGAGAAGCGAGGGAGGTAGAACAAGTTCTATTATCACGTATTTCCGTGGTATATCGTATAATAGCGCTGTAAGGCTTCGTGGGCGTCTGCTCTATTCTTCGTTCAGAGGTGAATAACCGGTCTAAACCGCTTCTTGTCGCGATCGATTTCGCGTCGATCTCAAAATAACATCATAGTACCCATGTTGACCATATACGTGTCTATATTATACCGAGTACGAATAGGTATAACGCGCAATTGCGCTCTGGCCTCTGGACGTTATTATTCCTCGCGGTGTGGTGTGGCTGCCTGCCCCAATGCTCACCCACTGAACCGCACGTAGCTGTGGGTATTATTTACCTACTTTGGTCACGCGATTATAAACTCGCACGACAATACGTCGAGTATTCAAAGTTGTAGTATTTAAGCGGCCAAAAGTGGGGCTCAAAGATCTACGATTGCATGCGCTTCACTTGAGTTACTTCACGCGTTGAACAAAAAACACGCGGTTTGAGGCTGACTGTCTGCCATTCTACGAACCTCCTGACTGTGTTCACAATAATTTCGAGTTCGAGAAATCATTATTATTATCTAATCTGAACTTTGTGAAGTACGAAGAACCCTCAGCTATCATGAGAATCTGACTAGATTTGGAGTTCGAAACACGATACTGGATTATTCGCTACTTTAAATTTTGCAGAAAACCTTGAAGTGCCAATTTTCATCCAAATTGGTTTATCGGTTCACGTGATATGATATATAATCGTAATTTCATGACTTGAAAATCGTTATGAAAATAATTTGAAAACTGCTGGGCCGATAAAAGCCAAAATCTAATCAGTTCCAAGGTTAAAAATATCGAAATTAGGTCTCCGTTGTCGAGGAATCGTTGGACATGCACACATACAGACGTCCACCAGAAAATTGTTGGAGGTGACTCTCCGGATCCCAAAATGTGTCGCTTATTCGATTAAAAAGACAGATTTGTCACATATTACACAGTCTTTCAAACGACTTCTCGAATCTTGACTCCAGTACATTGTCTGAGTGACAATGATTGTGGATACCAGGGGCAATCAAAGAAACACACAATAACATATTATTCATGATTTTATTGTAATAAAAAGTCATAAAGATTATTCAAATCATTATTTACACAATGTATTACTCATGCAAATGTCGAACACGAACCTACGTATGATCTTCGTTCACAGAGTAAAAAAGAGCCCAATTTCTCGAAATGGGAGAAGGCACTCCGCGATATCCGGTGCACCTCGAGCTTACATCATCAAATGATATACCGCGATAGCGAAGACCGTTTCCGTGCCTCCTATCATCAGACTGCATAAATATAGACCTAGCACGCGGTCTGACGATTATCAGGAAATAATCTCGCAATCCGATGTTATACGAATGAAAAATACATACAAACGGTCCAAATGCAATGAAATTTTTATGTGACACACATATCTACGATCTTTGTTTGATACAAAAATATCAGAAGGTCTTCATTGCCCCTCTGACTGCTTCCCCTTAGATCTCGATGTGTAGAAGAAAAAATTCCCCATATCATAAAAAGAAGTGGTAAACGGACAGAACGGAACACATTGATTGCGTATGCATTGGCAAGTGAGTGTACGTGGCACGCGTACTCCTCCGTCGAAGGTGGTGGCGGTGGCACGATCGCACAATATGGATCGCCATATGGTTTGTGCTACAGTCAGTCCAGCACGTACTATCCGTAAAAGTGTAAAAGTATACCCGTATTAGATCTACGTGGGTCGGCAACGGGTCCGAGAATACTGCTTACAGCATGCTACGGGGTCTTGAAAGGCAATTACATGACACCGGCAACTGCGGAGCAGCGCTCTTCGGAACGAGAGGGTCACTGAATATGTCCGTGCTGCTGGTTGCTACCAGCGGTCAGCTACCACCTACGCGCGGCATAGCTTAAACTGTAAATTATATAAAACACACGGACGAACGTAATTAGGGCTCGAGACGAAACTTCGTTTCCCTTGTACGAACTATACGTACTGTACCCAACTATACCGACTGTACATATCCACGTTACACCGCAATTGCGCTCCATTTCTTACTTTCAGTTTCTGCTGCATCGCTCTTTATGTTTACCTACTCTTGATTGACATACTCGAATTAGCGTTATGTGAAATTTTATACAGTTACAATCGACGGGGTATCATATGCGGGACGAAGCGCAGGTTTACACACTTTACCGCTACTTTGAACTACATATTATGCTATCAACTATCGTCGGGAGACGGCTGGCCAGCCGTTGAGTGGGCCAGTGCAGCTCGATGTAACGAATTCGACATGCTTCAAAATCCATTTACACCTCGATCAAAGTCCATTGGTAACTCAAAATTTAGGTTTCATTTATGCTTGTCCTAATATGTTCAGAGAATTTGTTCTCTGAAACTCAGCACCAAGTATTTTCTAAAATTCTATGGATGTGGGTATGGCTTTGGTTTCTGAAGAATATGAGAGGTCGAGTAGCTGAATCGGACTAGTGTTCAAAAGCACTTATCGGCGTCTTTTGAGACCCAATCAACGCTTGCTCGAGAGAACATTGTATACGTCTCTATTGAATCAATTTCTGCATATCCTCCTTGTATATCATAGAGTGCGTTAATCTATTCTATGCCGAGCTTCCTTATAGCTTGTCGCACGCAGGTTGAGCATGACTTCACTTCGTGTAAAGAGTCTCGATCGAAACTATTGTAGTCCCCTTGGATACGGCGCCAAATAGCGACAGGTGTTGTTGGAACAACTCCATGTGCGTTGGTCGGTAAAAAAAACAGCGCGGTGTTAAAACTGTGGTAGAATTTGTATACAAACAGAAGAATTATGATGCTGTTAGTTAATTCTTTATCGAGCAGGGTGGGACAGGTATGGAACACGAAAATGTCTACAATAGAAAGTAGTTCCCCAATCCCCATATCGCACAGAGAAGCGAAGGAACGACTGCGCGCGCAGCCGTGTGCCTCGACAGACAACAAAAATATCCGTGCCGTTCAAAGCTAGCATTCGAGGAGTGAGCGCGCAGGGGTGAACCTGGAATCATTGTTCGAAGGGGGATACAGCAAGGAAAACCGTGTACCGTAACTCGAGAGAGCCTCTCAGCTGTTAATACCCGTCACATCAACAAGTTTCGTTGAACATAAATCGTGAAAATGGTGTCCGGCGGCATGACGTGTGTCAAATACCTGCTGTTCTTGTTCAATCTGATATTCGCCGTGAGTAAAATAGAAGAATATAAAAATTCCGAGCTCAGGCCTGCGGGTCTAGAACAAAACAGGTCGATGAGAGGCCGCTGGGCGCCTCTGACTCTGTAATAAAATTCTCAGTCGAGGGTGAAAGAAGGGAAAAGTTATTTTCAGTCAACTGAGAAAAGAAAACTAGCGAGAGAGAGGGGTTCTCTTGTTTACGATAGAATCTAACACGAAGATTACCTCTCGATTGTAGATAACCGGGGTGATATTCGTCGCCGTTGGCGCCGTTATCCTAGGGGGTTACAAAGGATACAGTAATTTCGTTGACAACTGGTTCCTCGCTATTCCCGTTCTCATGATCGTCGTCGGCGTCGTTGTGTTCCTAGTATCGTTCTTCGGATGTTGCGGTGCCGTCAAAGAGAACCACTGCATGATCATAACGGTACGCTACGTGATACATCACTCGAATATTTATGTTACAACATTCGTCTGTTCTTTACTTTTTTTACGTTTTCCTAGGTCGAGATTTATTCACGAAACTCGTAACATTTTTTTCTGTTCTCAACTGTTATTTTTTTTTTCTTTTTATGGAAAGAGAGTGAAGATAGAGATGAAAAATAAATGGAGAAACAGATTGCGAGGCTCTTTATAATAATGATAATAGTTTTTTTTTTTTTTTTTTTTATATAGGGGAGACAAAAATATCTAATCTCTGTCTATTATGTTGCGAGTATAATGAATATTGACTCCTCATTATTTCCCAGTTTTCTCTTCTTTTGCTGTTGATATTCGCCCTGGAACTTGGAGCCGGTATATCTGGTTACATGATGCGTGACGAGGTGGGAACTATGCTCGACTCTCGTTTAAAATCGACAATAAACGAGTATAAGGAACGATCGGAAGCCAAGAGCGCATGGGACATCATGCAGCACGACGTAAGACAACCGTGTTACTTATTTTTTTAAAGTTTTCTCTCCGAGAAGCGATGTTTTTGCTGTTTATCATTTTTTAAATCGTTGGAATGAGTTAACCAGCCTTTTTTTTCGATGATTTTTCTTCCTTTTCCCATCAAATGGGATCGGAAATAGTCTTGGTTCTAACGTACTGGGACTTGATACTCTATCGCTGTGAATAAGTAATTGATTTTGAGGACATAAATATTCTAGTAAGACTATGGAGTTGTGCAAAGGGGGTTTCCCTAGCTCCGAGCTCCCTAGGCTTTGTTCTCAACTCCCTCTTCCAATCAATATCTATATTGGTTTGCACTTTCTGAAACACACAGAGTCTTTCCAGTAAGAAATATAATCGCTGTTTTTTGTTTGTTCCATTTGCCCCCAGTCCCACGCCATTGAGAATAAAGGGAAATATTTTTTGTCGATTACACAGTTGAAGTATTTTAGACAATTTTTTTCCTGCTTTTGTCTGTTGAACAAAAAAACAAGGAAATTCATTCTCTTCTAACACGTATATACGGGTTTTTCTCCTTCTATTAAAATATATGACGAAGGTCGCAACGCAGTTTCCATGTTCTTTGGTTGTCTCTATCAACTCTAATAAATTTAATCTAAAATTATAAGAAAAATTAGCAAGTCTATTTTGTAAAGAAAACTTTTGTGTTTCAAGTTATAAAGAAATCGCATTCAAAAATTGTGTTGCTCAAGTAAATTGGGTTGAAAAATTATTGGAAAAATTGAATATTTCTACTGGAAAACTACCAAATATCAGGGAATTTGATATTCCGTTTACGCCAGACACCCTGAATAAGGTTTTTTCTACAAACTTGAGGAACACAATAATCTGTTAGCTTTTATCATCGAGTTCAACACAAACAATGAAATAATGAGGTGATGATTGATGAAAAGTTGCGAATAAGAGCGATGAATAAATCTGTTGAATTCGCGTTTCAGTTGGACTGCTGCGGTATCGCGAATCGTACCGATTGGAGCAACGAGTTTGGATCCAACCAATTACCAGACTCGTGTTGCACTGAAATTCATCAAAATGAGAACTGCAAAATTGATTCTTTGAGCGTACGTCCAGCAGGTTGTAAAGACAAGCTGCGTAGCATGATCGAAGACAACGCTGTAATTCTGGGCGGTGTTGGAATCGGAATTGCTCTCGTTCAGGTGAATTTTTCAACTTCGTAAAAAATAAATAAAGAACGTTAGAGCTCTATAATAACCAACCAAAATAAACTCTTATTTGTTTCAGCTGATCGGAGTAATTTTCGCGTGCTGTTTGGCTCGTTCGATCCGTCGCGAATACGAAACTGTGTAAGCGTCTTACAGATATGAATATTATTCACTGTAATCTGCAAATCACGCACTTCTCTCTTCTGACCATGTTTTTTCTGTCCGACACAAACACACACACACTACCTGCGTCCAAAAATTTACACCGTGTGTTCCTATAAAATGTATACATTGCCATTTGATTTGAAACAATTTTGTATTCTTCATACAGACGGATGGGTGTGTTTTTGCACAATTTTTTTTTCACAAATTTATTCTAATTATTATTTGCATTTATTGTAAAAATCGACGAGGCTCAACGATAACTTTTTTTTTTCAATAACTTTTCTACTTTATCAAGAACGGTTTCCGTTGTCACAAAAATAATAAACGAAGCCTCGTTTTGTGTCTTATGTAAGGATTTCTAAGTTCGATAATTAATTTAACGATTAAAAAAAGAAAAAAATGATTAAATATTAGTTTTTGTTTAAACGCTTTGTTGCCTGATGGTATTTTCGCATAAAATATTATGTATATCATGATTTCGTTCACTCCAAAGCTGCATTTTATAATTTACGCATATGTTATTGAATATTTCGTGGAGATATTAGGAAAATAGCCACGCTACGACGTGATGGTATGTTTGTATCTCATTTGAATCGGTTTTTCGTGTTTATCTTGTCAGACTCGCTTCTTTGATTTGAAAGCGACGATCAAATAGAATTTATAAGAAAACTGTGATTTGAAACTGTATTTAATGTTCGTAGCATGCGCCGTTTTTCGCTTGACCAATAATTCATAATTAATATTTTTCCAAAAAAAAGAAGGGAATAACAATAATAGATATTGAAAACAAAAAGATGTCAAATTATCAGCAACTCAATTTACAAATAACTTTATAAGCAACAAAATCAGACTGTAATCAACGAGTCTGTATTATTATTACATTATAGATATTATGATAAAATAAGTTATATAAACGTGAAGATATTTAAAATGTAAGAAAGAAAATGAGGACAAAGAAAATGAAAATATTTATCGGAATATTTTAAGGATTGATAATAAATTCTGTTGTTTTTCTACATATTGTTGTAAAGTCTACGTAGTGTTGGAAGTAAAGTATAAAAAAAAAATATATAATACATAGTATAGTCATTGATGTTCTAGAAGTAAACAATAAAACGAAATACAGGATATTGTCAATATAAATTGTTAGGAATTTTTAATAACAACGCTTGTTAGATATTTGTTTACGATGCAGTTTAGTGCAACGAAAAAGAAATGATTATCGACGTTATTATAATCAACGAATCTATCGATGATTCAAATTTTACGATTCGTTTGCCTCAAGCTGTATTTGTATACCTTGTTGTTACAACTTTTGCTTATTCGTTGTTCTTTGCACTTTTCTTACTCATACTTTAATTAGATTGTTCCTAATATATTATATAGAAATTAAAAGAAAATAAAATCGGTTTCTCCTTCTTTATTCAGTGATATAAAAATTTTCTTTCAATTACAGTGAAACTACAGCACACTGATCAGCCACCAATTAGGAGGCACATTTTCATTATACTATACCGTTCATCATGCATTGATAGACTATAATGTGTATAGGTTTTTTTTTTTTTCATTACGATACTATACTCGTTGTGCTTAAGAATAATTCTTCAACGAACTAACGAGGAACGGTGGTGTCTCGGAGAATCAAATCCGTATATCGTTCTTCGTCAAGTTATTATACTATCCATATGCCTGATTAATGATTGTGACCAAAAAATATTTCTGAAAGAAATTAATGAAAAATTGAATAACAAGTTACATTATAAATTCTTCCATGAAAATTGTTGTCGGAGAATCGTATCGTTATCGGGTTTGCTTTACGTGGCTGTAACAATATTTACCAAGAGCTGTACTACTCAATATGTGTGTGACTTTGATGGTGTGCGAACGTTGAAATTAATTGTCGTGTAATGAGAAAAGTTAGTATCGGAAATTGACCAGCGGCTACAATATGAAATTAAATATGAGGGATATGGATACTATAGGATTACATACGGTGTGGTACACGTATGCAACTGTATTGTCTATTATAGATATGTAGAGTAAATGGAACACGGATAATAATGCAAACGGCGTCGTCAGCCTTCTGAATAATTGAGTATATGTGTCGGTGAACTCCAATATCGATTCCCTTTGTTCCCCTCGTTCGTACTATCTTACTTTATACTATATGTGGATGGACGTACCCGATGGTTAACAAACACCTGCTACATTTTTCCAACGACCGCTATACTCCGGTAGAAAGTTGTTATTGAAATTTTCCCGTCCATGGAATGATACACGTACTAACATACATCGATGTAACACATAATGCACTGATCCTTTTCTAGTTTTACTATTTATTTCACACAATAATAATATACAAAAGTACAATATCCTGTTGCACAACAGAGCTTCGGGAGAAAACATGTTCACTTCATCCGTCGATGAAGTACAAAAGTAAAAGTAATAAACAAAGAAAATGAGAATCAACAAAATTGTAATACTGTGTAATTTTAAACGAGCTATGGACTCAATTGTAGAATTTAAATTTAGATACACCATAATTATGGGTACATTTATATGACGTGACAAAAAAGTTTCTCATGAATGAAGATTCTCGCGTTGATAATTCAGAAGGGTCAATTATAACGAGGCGGACGAAGTCGTTGGATTTAATTATCTTTTACATTTGTCATGGATTTTTCGATTCGATTGACAATTTGATGTTTAATTTTCTAATTGATACTCATTCGACGATGGAGTTGATCGATCAATGAAAATCATTTTTAAGTGAAGTGATATTTTCAAAGTTAGCCTGAAGTTCCGTATCTCACGTAGTTGGTGATTGTACCTAGATCATTATAAAATATAAATACTAGTTTAGTCTGAAAAATAATCCTGTCGCATGAAAGTATACTAATTAAATGGTAGTTCGTCAACACGTTATGAAGAAAAAGAAAAAAAAAACGATAATATATATATAGAAAAAAGAGAATTAGTTTAAAATAAAACAAAGAACAGAATATAAAATATCTAATATACCACGTCAAAATATAGTAGAATATTAGTTACCTTTTTTCGGGAGTGTCGTTTAAGATTATAGTCAATACTCTAATATTTGAATGTGATACACAATGTGTTGCTTGTGTCTACTAACAACAAATAAGGTTTATACTACAGCACTTGTCTAAAGTTTGCACCTCAACGAGACAAAGAGGAAATTATAATGAAAAAAGAAAAAGAAAAAAAATTCAACGATTCGTTATTTACACGATCAGGCCACATTACAGAAAAGACTGACAATTGTTCACGGTACAATTTCATCAGTATTATCGAACGACATACAAACAAAGAAAAAAAAATTGTATCGAGTATTTTTTAAACGAAACAAATATACACTGAAGAAAAAAATTTATAAGGATGTAAAAAAAAAATTCTCTGTTTCACAATCAGTTTAGTCAAATTATACTCAGAGTGTTGAAGCCTTTTTTGAATGACTTTACAGGAGGTATCCGTCTGTCCTTAGCACCTATTTGTCTAGCTTAATTTATATTGATTAATAAAAATTAATTACAATTAAGACTACATGTACTTTCATTATTCACTCGACAACCTTTCTAAAATTAAAAAAATTAAATAAAATAAAAATAAAATGATATGATTATCCTTTTCAGATTCAATTGAACAAACATGAGTCAATCAATTTACATACACAGTACGAAACTACAAAGAGAAGAAGAGAGATGATGGGATTAAAGAAAGTATATGACACACAGAAGATTATGTATAATGTAGTTTATTTAATCTTGATATCGACGCCACTAACTAGCAGACTAACATTTACCATATTTATTGGATATTAAACGAAATTTGAGTGATTTTTTATTTTTTTTTGTTATTTTCATTTTCTCTACGCGGTAATTATTGTATGTAGATAGTAGTAATGATCATCATCCAGAATAGGAAGTTGCAGTAATTGCACTTATTACCACAGCCCAGTTTTTCATTTTTGTCTTCATTCGTATATTTTCTTTTTCTTTTTCAAGTTAATTATTTTTGTCATCTATTTATTTGTTCAGAAATTATTTTCGTAAAGAGTTTTACAATATAAATACACAATTAGAGCCGCGTGAGAATTAATAAACTTGGTAACAATTTTCCACAACTTCCATACTGCGAGGTCGAATCGCGTTTTTACGTCTTTACTAAATTTAATTTCAAATCAATTAACTAAATTTAAATAAATCATCCATCAATCAAGTCTGGGAATTTGTCTTTTTGTTTTTATCAATGCACAAGTTAGGAAAAAATCAGCGAGATTCACACATTTAAAAACGAAATTTCTTCTTTTATATCAAATCAATAAATATATCCTAATAGAATGCGAGAGATATTCGATAATCAATCATTCCTCGTCGCTACTATCTACAAATCGCAGCTGATCAATAGTTATTCGTTAACTTATATAGGAACAATGATGAAAAAAAAAAGTAAAAAGAAAATAGAAAAAGGAATGAACAAGAGTTTTATAATTTACTGATTTTTTTTTCCTTCTCTATATAAATTGAAGACTAATTTCTCTCATCTAAAACTGCTAATTTTTGGCTGAACACATTTATCAATAATGGCTGCCGTTGCAGAATACTACAATAATTAATTAATCATAACTCTATTTTTACTCGTCTGATTTTTTATTTTTTTTGAGCTTATAACATCTTCGTTCCATTGTTTCAATAATCAGAAGATTAAAAAGAAAAAGAAGGAAACTTGTGTGCAATACTAAAACACCAAATTTGTAAACGAGGAAGATGCGAATGCGGTAATGAAGAGAAATGAGATAATAAGAAAATAAAATAAAAAAAGGAACTTTATTTTCAATTATTTCTTCAAATGAAATATTACAGCCTCGCTGTTATCTCGCTCAACTGTGGTTTTTTTTTTGTTTTTTTTTTGCAACTTTATATAATAATATAAAAGCAATTAATTAAAGTTGAGGTCAAAATTACAATGATTAGATGAGATGATATTGGATACAATAACTATCTTGAATATACAGGAAATAATATTTATTTACAATTACAACGATTTTAGCAAGTGGCCCCTAATTAGAAAAAAACAAAGAATTTCTCTTTTCTTTTTCTTTTTTGTATACCATAATTATCACTGAAAAAAAAACAACAACACCGACTCGTTCTTGCTTCACATGGTAAGTAATAATAGTTACAATACGACCGACACGTGATTCGAGCGGTCGATTAAATTTTTCCTTTCTATTTTAAATTTAATAATTAATGAAGAAAAAAAAAACGAAAATATCATTTTTTAGACACAATAACGATTGTATTACCAGAACCGATCTTGAATAAATGATAATATGTAATAATAATATAAATGAAAAACTCAAAATAAAGAAAAATTTAATTAAATGACCTAAAATAATTTAATTAAAAAATTATAACGATAAGGAGATTAAAGTTGAGCGTACAAATACAAAAATATTCAAGAGGTTCGGAAGGTATAATCGCGGTCCGGGTGGAGTGAGAGAGTTTGGGCCTCTATGTTCGCGTCTTAACGTCTAGAAAGTCCCTAATTCTTACTTACAATTATATCATTTAATTATTAATCATTTAATATTAGTATTATAGTTCGTGACCTCTCCTATCCTAAAAGTATCAGTAGAATTGGACAGTATTGTTGATTTACAATACAATCAATTTATTAAATACTAGCTCGTCATGGTTTTTAGGTGGAAACCCTCCAAGCTCATGCCGCATCACGTTTTGTTTTTCGTCATTCTCTCATCACATCAGGATTTTTATATCATCATTCATTCATTTACAACGTTCATTCGTCTTAGGCACATCCAACATACTCAACATAAAAGCACATAATAACATTCATCCGTTTATTTTTTTAGCTAGCTGAATTATATATTTCTCTCCTCAAATCCCGCGTCTTAATTATTTACTTTGGGATCCATGATTTAATTCTCCTCAAAGCTGCCTGACGACATTCTTCTTTTACTGTTTACCAGAATTACGTTGTTGTTTTTCTTTCTCTTTCGTTTACAGACAAGATTCAAAAGGAGAGATTTTTCAGCTTGTTGTCATAAAACGGCATGAGGCTGATAGGAGACGAATTATTGAGTTTTTTTTTATAGAAATGTTCATGTAGCGTAGCGCTTGGTCCAAAGTCGCGCTATGCGATCGTGTTCTTCCCTGTTTTGCAGATATTGCGTTGCTATACTACCGACCAACGGATCAGCTGAAAATTTCATACTCAATGAATCGTCGTTCTCATTATCAAAGAAATTATTCGTCCGTTTCGCTCAGTATTTGAGTATGTGCAGAGTATTATTTGCTCCAAAGTTTTGGCCGGAACCAGCCAAAACTTTGGACATACTCAACAATTGACCAAAAACTCCTGGTATTAGAAACACAGGTAATTCTCATTGTTACGATCACTTCGACGCGATAAATAAAAATGATTACATCTGTACTTGAGATCCGATTACTGGAAAAATTGTTCTAAATCATTTGTCAACATGCTGAAGGAAAGAAAAGATATGGTACGAACCTGGGTTGCAGTCTGTGAGGAGGGAACAGATGGATAGTAGCACCTTGGAAATAGTTAGGGCAGGAGACCAGTTGTCTTTCAATATATCCAGGCATATTACTCCCTGGCTGTTTATATTGCAGTGATAAATGCGCGTTCGAAATGTTACCTGAAATGTGAAAATCATTATGAGATACTACCAAAGGTACAGCCTCGCCGTTGCTTATATCAGATATTCGAAACCGTGAACTCGTACGTATGCGAGTCGTTTAATAAATCACACGCTATCCTGCCTATTTTGCAACTTGCAGCAAACGGTCGACGAGTAGAGAACGTGGGAAAGATATATACGTTATGGAAATCTGCAGCGGTGTATTTCGAGGAGTGCAGTTGACTCCTCGAAACCGGAATTCTGAGGCGAAATGATCGGAATTAACGTTATCAAAAGTATGTTTCATTCGTCAAAACAGTTTCTACTCAGTTTTTGAAATGTTACATCACAACCTTTCACCTCTTTTATTTATTGTTGAGTGCTTTTCATTCCCATTATAGAATTATATCAATGATTCGATCTCAAAGCCACCTTGCAAAGAGTACTTGTGCGATGTGCTGTGTTCGATGAGGACCTTGGCGATCTTTGTTCCATTGTGTCTTAAGCCCTATTGTGTATTTATCATTTGTGGACTATTTAGATGATTTTTCACGTGAGAGTTTTATCAAATTTTGAATACTTCGATACATGTACGAAATTGACCATATTCTTACGAAATTCAGAAAATTTGTTAGCACGTGAGAAAAATAATTCCGAAATTCCTTGAGAATTCAATGACTTCCAAGTAGTTTCAAGTTGTAGACACCCTGTTAGGATTTAAATCAGCTACGACCGTGTTCATCACGTAATGCATCTGGTTCTATGTACAAGGTATTCAACAAAAAATGAAGAGTCAGCTACACGTGGCCTCCTCCCATTCCAGTTCGGACGATTACTCTATTAATAATAATTCATCGAGCCAGTTATTTTCTCGATTCAATTCGACAGAATCTTGTCGTAGTTAACTTCATCAATACGTAATTTCGTGTTCAATCTTTGATCTAACTGGTTGACGAGTTGAAATGAGAAGCTAAACTCGATTACAAAACGATGAATCTTTTTCTTCATACAATTTCGCACAGGTTTATTTCGATGTGATTCTAAGCTCAAAAGTATCTGAAAAGCTTCATGGCCCTGAATATTTTCCAGCTTCTGAAGAGGAGAAGGTCATGTTAGTGTATCACCAATTTCGAGAGATGATAAAGAAAGTCCGTTGCAACAATCATTTTTACGTATGTTTCTATTTCGTTCTTTTCAATCGGATGAATTTTCTTGCATATTAAGAATATGTATTTTGTGATGAAAATTTGAAGCATTGATCATATTTCTAATCGAGTAATCTCGTACGACAATTCTTTGAGCTTATTTTTTGTATTTGCCAAGAGACTCGATAGTGTCTTGCGTCAGATGTGTGTGACAATCATTTCTACACAGCTTTACGGCCGTCTAGGGTATTGACCGACTAACACGATCCTCTCCTTCCAACGCTTGCTTTGTGACGAAGGTTTTTCCCGACCATACGATTTGTAGTAGAAGGGAGAATTATTCGGTGTAAAGAGATCCACTTCGCTGCTTCAGCACTTACATATCACATCTTTGGTGCAATAAAAGTCACAATTCAATCTGATGGATGGTCCGGCTGACCATGTCC